>CAKNYM010024470.1:0-18250 GCA_932195095.1 Andricus curvator
TTATACGATGAACAGAAACGAGCGTGAAGCGCGAGGTTCACATGATGGTCAAACGAAATATCGAGCGCGAAGCGCGAGTGTCGTGATGAGAATGTGTTCCTTAAGGTCGATAGAACCTTAAGTAAATTAGTTCATCTTTTTATGTAAAACTGACATAATAAACCAAAATCAGGTCATAACGTTGAAGCTTTAACAGAGTATTAGCCCGCGAAGCGTGCACTAGCGAGGACACGAAGTGTGAAAACCTAGACGACAAATGTGTCCGAGCGCGCAGCGCGAGGTGAATACATTATCGAGCGCGAAGCGCGAGATAAACATATAATCGAGCGCGAAGCGCGAGATGAATACCCAATCGAGCGCGAAGCGCGAGATCCAACAGGTGCGCGCCCTAGGCGCGCTGAAACTTGCGAGCGAAGCGAGCCGCGCGCGAAGCGCGCTATGAGAATGTGCCCGCGAAGCGGGCGGATTTTTTTTCTTCGGTAAATTACAAATGGAACTAAAATAGAGATAATAGAGGCGAGTACAGGGATTTCAAAATTTCAGGAATTACGCATTAATTTCTTAACTCGGTATGAACTCTGAATCAATAAAATAATTGTAAAAATGCCATTTGGAATTCTCGACTCAATATATGTTTATGTGTATATTTGAATTTTTTTTTGCAATGTTTTGTGTCCTCAAACTTAGAATGAATTGTTAAATATGGGTTTATAAATCTGGTATTATTGATTTCTTTTATTATTTAAGGAACTTCACGCTTTTATGAATTTTTTAGAGTCATGGCTCAAAAAGGGGTCAAATTTGACCCAAGCCTTAATTTGAATTTGTTAGCTTAATTGTAATAGTTTGAAATTGGTTGATCGAATTTAATAGTTTGAGTTTGCTAGTTCGAATCTAATATTTTAAATTTAATAATTAAATTCAATTGGCAATTCTCGAATTATCATTAAAAATGTGAAAGCGTGTCCAATTGACCTTATGTTACAAATTAACCTAAAATTATAAATCTGGTATGATATGACTTCATATTTACCAATGAAATTAAGGAAAACGGCTAAAGTGATGAATAGATAACCGACTGCGACCCTCATTTTCTATCATAAATAACAGTATTTCACGAAAAAATTCGTTCACAGCGTAACTTATGAATATTCTACAAAATTATCAATTATGTACTGTTGGGGCACATTTATTCTAGACATAAGGAAGGAGAGTATGAGTGTGTGAGTACTTTATTTGATTAAAACGTCATCCTCGCAGATAACGCATTATCATTATTATCGTACAAACTGAGGTATATAATTAAAAAAAAGGGTTAAGGAATCACCGCAGGGTTCCACTGAGAGCAACTGTCATCTAAAAAATGACATCGGCACCCAGTAGAACCGCGGTAAATCACACTTGCGGCTACGCCTCACAAGCGTGAGATGGGTGGTCACAGGGCACGATGAAATCACACGATAGGCCGGCAAAACCCTCGTGTGTCTTGAGGACACGAAGCGACCCAAGGATGACAGCTTTCTGCATCCATCTCGCAAGTGCCTTGGCACATTTTTGGCACGCGGGTATGGCTTTAAGGTTACGAACCAGCGATAGTTTCGCACCACCGAGAGTACCTATCAGAAGGACAATTACTTGTTCCAAACATTTTGGATACATTCGTTGCAGCTCTCTTTTAAGGTCTAGATACCCCTCTGCTCCTTTTCTTTCTCTTTGGCAGTGATGTTCTATTCGGACGGAGCCGAGAATTCGATCACGAATATAGTTCGTTTCTCGAAGTCTTGGAGAACGATGTCAGGCCTCGAGTGTGCAACGGAGACAAGGCAAGCAAGGCAGGATCGCGACCAGCACCGTAAGAGCGACAAATATTGTAATAAAGCACTCTTAGGGCCGCATTATGTCTATAGATATAAGTAGTTCCTGCGTGGGTCGGACACCCTGATAGTATGTGTTCTAGGTACTCAGCGTGTGCATGACACGCTCTGCACCTATCACTGGGAACTTCTTAACATAAAATGCGGTCACGGTATGCTAAGGTGGAAATGACGCCGTCCTGGCATGCGAAAATAAAACCCTCTGTACCTGAATTAAGCCCTGATGATTTGAGGAAAGCAAAAGTTTGCTCCTTCGACAAGGAATGTTTTTCTACATTTCTGTAAAAGTTTCCGTGCATTTTCTTGTTGAGTAGCTGTTAGTGAAATTTTCAAAACTCTGCTTTCTTTACTTCGGCTTTGAAAAGTAAAGCATCTAGATGGAGTAATGCACTTTCCTCACTTCTGATGTTAAAATTCAGGGCCAGGGTCTCGGCCGCTTGCTCCGCGGCTTTGTAAAGGAACACTCCTTCACCAATCATCTCGTGGTTCCTGACCATTTTTAGAAAAGGATCTCTGCCATTCGCAACGATGTAAGCTTTACTTAGAACAATTCGGTTATGAAGACACTGGAGATTAAGAACGCGTCCGCCTTGACGACGTGAAATGTATAATCGCGGAACTGACGAATTCATATTCAAGCTCTTATGCATATGCATGATCTTACGTGTGGTGAAATCAAGGTTCGTAAGCTCGTCTTCGTCCATTGAACCACCCCAAACGAGTAGAGTTGAACCGGGACGGCAAGCATGTTAGTCGCAGATACCTTGTTCAACGCCGACAGATTGGAAGACCAAATCTTTCGAAGAAGATGCTCGCAATTGCTTCGGAGAGACTCCTTCACTGATGCTACGTCCTGAATGCAGCTTTGATGCACGCCTAGGTATGTAAAGATCTCTCCAGTATTAAGATGTCTAATAGCACTTATATCCACACTCAGGGTCCTGGGAACGCCAGTAACCTTTGCTTTCTTCAGATTAATTTTGACACACTTGTCCAATCCAAAGTCCATCCCAATCTCTCCTGTGTACTTCTTGATGATATTTATAGCAGTTTGAAGTTTGTTTTTACCCGAGGCATAGATCTTCGGGTCATCCATATAAAATACATGAGTGACCTTTATGCTCGCGCTGATTAATGTCGCCACAGATGTATCCAGAAAAATTTCGTCTTGCGAGAGATAGAGGCAGAAGTGTGATGCTAAAAAGCAAAGGGCTCATGGTATCACCTTGAAAGACGCCCCTCTGGAAGGTGAAGTTGTTCGTTGTCACACGTTAATTTCTAGATGTGATAGTAAATCTAGTTTTCCAAATAGGCATCAATCTCTTTATGCATCTCACTATGTGTGGATGCACCTTCAAACTTTCCAACAGACAGATGGTAAGTCTATGAGAGGTTGAATCGAGAGCTTTCCGGTAGTCAATCCAGGCCATTGACAGGACGCGCTGATGGGCTGCAGCGTCTTTATAGACACACTTGCAAATTGGCAGGTTCTCTCGGCAGCCTGCTACATCTCTTTTCGAGCCACTCTGTTCGTACATCTCTCGCCACACAGGCCAATTCGTCGAACAATCCTGTTGTTTAGGACAGCTGTAAAGTTCTGATACAGTGTGTTCAAACAAGTTATTGGCTTGTAATTCTCTGGGTTGGACAAGTTGCCTTTTTTCTGTAGGAGTATAGTGCATCCTAACACCAGCCACTGGGGAATGGGCGTTTTTGACTTTAAATATGAGTCTCTACCTCCTTGGGCTTGGGTGGATTTTTGACAGAAACAGGGAGAGTATTCTCCTCCTTGCATCAGACAACATCCGTATTTTGTCAACAATATGCTGCTTGATTCTCAGCAGCTTCGACTTGTTCAGTTAAAGATCCTCAGTTCTTGGGCGATCTTTTGAACCCTTTCCGTGAATGGTCTACCAGATGTTATGTAGTCAATCACACATTGAACACGGGACGCATTCTGTCTTGCTCGTCCAAACTTCTTGTTCAGTTTATGCAAGCGTATTTTGGTCTTTTGATCCATCGTCGGTTTTAGCCTTCGATTTGAATCAGCCAAAGCTCTCGCAGCACCATAAACTGAGCAATTGATGCTCCACAGGTCGGACTCTTGCGAGATATCTCCACGAAGGGAGACATCCATTTCAGCCAGATCTTGGGGCTGAGGAGGACCTTGTATGTTAATGTTCCTCCTTGTCCTGAAATTGCGATCATCTCTCAGGAGGTGCCTGCTTTCCGCGGTTGGTCTCAATATCGCTTCCTCATCTTCGTCTGCAGCTCGAGCGAGCAGCGGTTGGGGAAACGCTCCGCGTACATATCCATTTTTCCGGAGGTAGTTGGCTTGATTTCGCAAAGACTGATGCGAAACGTGCTGAAGCTCTAGGGTGTTTCTGACACCACAGAGTGTGCATACGCGCCATAAATGCTCGGTGAACAGGGATAATGCCAGCATCGTAGCAGTCTAGCAAGTCATCCTTGAGTTGATCCGTCCATTCAATGTGGGCGTTTCGCCGGTTCGTTGATTTTTCAAACTTCGCCCCGGAATGAATCACTTGACTCGTCAATAAGGCAATGTGAATCAGTTCTGTTCCAGACACTTTAGAATTTAATTGACCTCTATTCCCAAATAACACGTTTGAAAAAAAATGTGTAACTTTTGTAAATTTTGTAATTAATATTATGAGAAATTTCAGACACGGATATGGACTAACCTAACTTGATAATTATACGCTTTAATTTTATTTTTAATATAACAGAAATGAAGCAAAACTGAAATTAATCGACCAATTTTTTTTTTTTAATGATTTACCTAATTAAATTGTTGGTCTCTATCCGTGACCAGAACCCCTAATGTGTTTTATATTATGTACTTATAGAACATCAATTTGTTGTAAATCAAGAATAAAAGAAAAATGTATGTGAATGAAATTAAGTTTTAGCCCTTATCCGTGTCAGGAATGTCTTTCAATACTAATTTCAAAATTTACAAAAGTTAGAAAAATCGTTTTGATACTATACAGTATATTGGAATTTAGGTCATTTGAATAACAAAATATTTAGGACAGGACTGACTGAAATTGCCTTACTGACGAGTCAAGTGAGTCACTGCAGGACAAAACATAAAATATCTGATTTTTATCTAAAAAAAAATTAAAAATAAATACAGAAGACAAAAATTTGACGCTAATGCCAAATAAAAAATCTGCCCGTAAGATAAGGTGGTTCTGAACTAATTTTTAGATATAATTTAGGCTTTTTTGTTATGAACAAAAAATAAATAAGCATCAGAGAATCATTCTTTACACAATATCTTTCTTTATTGTGGATATATTTTTCTGAAATTGAACCAGATATTTGAAATCTTCTTCAAATTTTCTATATGGATCCTATTGTATGTGACTGTTTCTTGAAGTAGTTACTGAGAGCCTTTGTGTTTAAATTAATATTATGAAAACATTAGCAAACAAGTACAAATACCTCATTCCGAAAAATATGGAATACCATTTAAAACAATTTGCATTAATTATTACCTCGTTTTAAGTAAAAAGTTGTCAAAAAGTTGATTCAAACAAACTTGTGGGGGCTAAATGCATGAAAATTTGAAGAAAAAAATTTGACCACCCTATGGATGATAAAAGTAAATTAAAATCTTAAGCGTTTTGTGAAAATATAAAAGAGATAATCTGAGTTTAATGAAATCAAGAATAATAGTTAAGGGTTACTACTTTAAATTTAATCCACTCTAATATGTTTGCTGCACTCGTTTCATTTCATAGACTTTTTCATAATGAATTTCTGATTTAGCATATAGAGTAAAAATAAAATAAAGAATTTATAATGAGATAATATGTGTGTGGAAATAATGGGAACCATTTCACATATGCGGAGAACAACTTAATTAATAATGCAAATCAATTTGTTGCGGTCCACGATACCTCGTTTATTATTTACTTAGAATTGTCATATTGCCAGTAAACAGTGAATTATATTCAGATCGTATCATGTAATATTCACGTGTAGTTTATATTCAATTTAATTATGTTATGTGAAGTCCAATGTGGATTTATGCCATGAAAATCATATGCGGATCAGATATTTAGCTTGAGACAAATCACAGAAAAAAATGTGAGAGTAAATAAAAAAGGTTTTTTCTGCATTTGCTGAACTAGAAAAAGCGTTTGATAAGGTGGATAGAAGTAAGCTTATGACAGTCGATTGTGAGAGTAAATGGGCAACTGAGGCACTAAATCGATATTCCCAAGGATGCGTTATGTCCTCTTGGCTATTTATCATATTCAAGGACAACTGTCTAAGAATGGCCCTCTTAGACAAAGAAAGTGTGGATCTCGGAACAGTGAAGGTGCGTGGGTTAGCGTTTCTGAATTCAAAAACAATTTAAATTCAGTCTTTATGTAATTTAATATTGTGAACAACATTAATCAGCTAGTAATTAATTGAACAGTTGACAGCATAAAAAGCATCAAACTATTACTTTCATTGAAACATTCAAATAATGTTTACTTTATATTTTTCTGAAAAGCTGAAGCATTAATAATCGCTTATAATTATGATGAATTATCATGCTTGATGCGGAGAAAATAATTGCAAAAACTATAGTTTAAGACTTTATAGTTTTAGGACTTCTTTGGTTGACCTTTCTTTTTCGGTGTATCAATTTTGTCTTGTTTTATTTTCATGATCTTTGCTCTTATAATTTATCTTTCTGCAGCTTCCTGGTTCTTTATTTTTACCAAAGAAGTTGAATTTTCAATTTAGAAAGATTAATTGTCAACAAAATAGTTAAAAATTGAACCAAAGAGATGAACTTTCAACTAAAAATATAACTCTTCAAAAAAAAAAAGAGTTTTTAACAAAGTGATTCAACCAAATCTTTCAAATAAAATAGTTGAATACTCAAGCAAAGAAGAATAATTTTTAACCAAAAAGTTGCATTTTCATAAAAAAGGACATTTCTGCCAAAGCGGACGAATTTATAAATCAAAAAGATAAATTGAAAAAAAATACTTGAATTTTCTGTTAAAAAAGATTTGAGTTGACTTTTCACGATCGAAATATGAATTTTTAACCAAGAAATAAGTTTCTAAGAAAAAAATTGAATTTTCAATCAAGAAAGACGAATTTTTACCCAAAAAGGATTACTTTTCAACAAAATTGTTGAATTCTCTACCCAATAGTTGCATTTTTATCAAAAAAAATTAAATGTTGAAAAAATTGTTGAATTTTCATCCAGAAAAGATTGAAGTTGACTTTTCAAGATCAAAATATGAATTTTCAAACAAAAAGTAAGTTTCTACGAACAAAATTGAATTTTTATCCAAAAAGACGAATTTTTTCAACCAAAAGGGATGAATTTTTAACGAAATAGTTGAATTCTCTATCAAATAGTTGAATTGTCATCCAAGAAAGATGAAATTGGTACTAAAACAGATGAATTTTTAATGAAAAAAGGAAAATTTTTTTTTAAGTTGAACTTTCATCCAGAAAAGCTTTCAGTTTATTTTTTAACACCAAAATATGAATTTTAAACAAAAAGTAAATTTTCTACGAAATAGTTAAATTTTCAGCAAAACAGTAGAATTTTCAACCAAAAGTATGACTTTTTAATAAAATAGTTTTATTTCCAAACAAACAGTTGCATTTTTATCCAAGAAAGATAAAATTTCTCTTAAAACAAATGAATTTTTATTTAATAAACATTTTTTTTTAAATATTTGAATTTTCATCCTGAAAAGATTTCAGTTATCTTTTTAACACCAAAATATGAAATTTATCCAAAATATGCTTTTTCTACAAAATAGTTAAATTTTTAACAAAGCAGCAGAATTTTCAACCAAAAAGTATGACTTTTCAAGAAAATTGTTGAATTTTAAACCAAATAGTTGCATTTTAATCCAAGAAAGATGTAATTTCTGCTAAAGCAGGTGAATTTTGAAATCAGAAACAAAAATTTTCAAAAAAGAGTTGAATTTTCAACCGAACAGTCAAGAAAGATGTGATATTTCTTTTAAAACAGATGAAATTAAAAAAAAAAACTTTTAAAAAATAGTTAAATTTTCCATCCAAAGAAGACTTCAGTTCACTTTCCAACGCCAAAATAAGAATTGTAAACTATAAGTTAATTTTCTGCTAAATAGTCGAATTTTTAACCAAAAAGTATGACTTGTAACAATATTGTTAAATTTTCAACCAAAAAGGTGAATTTTTGAATCAAAAAGACAAATTAAAAAAAAAGAGTTGATTTTTCATCCAAAAGAATTTCAATAGACTTTTCTACAAAAAAATACAAATTTTAAACAAAAAGTCAATTTTCTAGGAAATAGTTTAATTTTCAACAAAACAGTTGCATTTTTGTCAAAGAAAGATGCAATATTTCTGCCAGAAAAACATGAACTTTTATATTAAAAAGACAAATTTTCAGAAAAAATATTTTACATCCGAAAAATATTTCAGTTGACTTATCAGCAAAAAAATATAAATTTTTAAACAAAAGTTTAACATTATACAGAAAGAGTTGAATTCTCAACCCAAAACCCAAAAGAATTTGCAAAACAATAATGATGTGTTTTTAAGAAAATTCTCTAATTTTCAACCAAATAATAAAATTTATAACTAAAAAGATAATCTTCAGGAGAAAGTTTTTGCGAATTTGCAAAAATTACGTACATGAGTGAAGGACCCACTCCCCCTACTGTAAAAAATCGTAACAAAATGTCTCGACCCCCCCTTCCTGAGATGTTACGTAATTTAAGTACGGTCCCTTAGTGATGTTGATCCTAAAAGGTACTGTCAAAATCAAGCCAGAGCCATCACGTAATTTTCATCCGAGGTTGCATTGCCATTGATAATTCGTCGAAGATCGAGAAAATTACACATTAAATTACGTTCGGTCATAAAGTGTATTAACTCCCTGAATCATTTTCTTATGCCTTCTTCTGTAACGACTTCTCTGCCTTTTGAAATTCCTTCTGTCGTACAAAAAGATAAATTTGGATGTCTTCACAGAAATTTGTTAATGACGTGATTCTTCCATCTTTCTTTATAATTTCGACAATGGTGTTTTTTAAGTCATCAACCTTTACAGAAAATACAGATTTGATGCACCAGTGGGATTTTCTTTGCTTCTGTTAAAATAGCCGGTGGACCCGTTCTTCCTCTATCTTCAGAAGTTCTTCCTACTATACCGTCTCTGATTGTTGTTTCCGATGTCCGTGAAGTTAGCACACCAACAATTAAATATCCAAATTTTTGTTTAATGGAATCGTTTGGATGTCGTTAGGATGCGTTTGGAAGCCAATTTTTTTAGTTTGGACGGCAAAACTCAAAAAGATATTGAGTTTTCAAAATTGGAGTGCTGTGGAACAAATGTTAATTTGAAAAAAAAAATTTTTTTACTAATCGTTTGGATGTCGTTATGATACGTTTGGAAGCTCACTTTTGACGTTTGGACGATGAAATTGTGTGAGTTATTGAATAAAAAAGTCATTAGCACCATACTCGCGAGCGACGCCATCTCAAGTGGTAGTGACCTTCTTTGGTCAGCCATGACCTTAAATAGAATATGATGCGTCACCGCGAAAACGGTGGTACGGAAACTTTCCAAACATTTTTGGATTATCGAAATTACCGTTATTTTCAAAAATTTTCTGAAATTTGTCAAAATTTGTAAAATTTTCTAAAATTTGTAAAATCATTCAAATTTCTTAAATTAATTAATGATAAATTTTTACAAATTTTAGAAAATTTGGGAAATTTGAGAAAATTGAACATTTTGTCAAATTCAGAAATTTTGATAATTGAACATTTTATCAAATTCAGAAATTTTTATAATTTCAGAAATTTTGAATATCTTAGAAATTTTGAAAATTTCGAAAATATGCGGTAATTTATATAATCCAAAAATTTTAAACATTTTTGGAAAGTTTCGGTACCACAGTTTTTGCGGTGACGCATCATATTATATTTAAGGACATGGCTGACCAAACAAGGTCACTACCAGTTGAGAAGGCGACGCTCGTGAGTATGGTGCTAATGACTTTTTTATTTGATAACTCACACAATTTCATCGTCCAAACGTCAAAAGTGAGCTACCAAACGCATCCTAACGACATGCAACCATTGGTAAAAAAATTTTGAAAAAAAATTAAAATTTTTTCCGCAGCGTGAAGTTAGCACTCCAATTTTGAAAACTCAATATCTTTTTGAAATTTGCCGTCCAAACGAAAAAAATTGGCTTCCAAACGCATCCTAACGACATCCAAACGATTCCATTAAACAAAAGTTGGATATTTAATTGTTGGTGTGCTAACTTCTCGGACATTAAGAATGGTTTTAGTTTTTTGTACTTTTTTGTAAAAATTTTTCCATCAGGGATCTCATTCCGTTCTTTGTAATAATGATCAAATCGAGTCGAACGTATAATAAATGAATTTATTAATATTAGGGTTATGTAGATTGTTCAGCGCCCGTGTAATGCTATGATCGGTTATGAACTTAAAATGAAATCCTTCGAGGTACTCCCTAAATTTCCGGATTCCCCACACGAACGCGAAGCATTCCCGCTAGGTAATGGTTAAATTCCTCTCCGCAGCGGTCTTGTTTCCGGGACTCTAAATTTTCGGGTGGATTGGAGGACATTGTTTTTTCCTTCCCGAATACTTTGCAAAACTGCAGCTTTTTCATCTTGTGTATATTTTTAAAAAATGCGCTTTTTTATTTCATTTTCCGAAGGAGACTGCTGCTGAAATGTCTTCAGCTGGAAGGTCCAGAACTTCTTCTGTCGTCTCTTCTAGAAATAATCGATTGCACACGATTTATAACGATTACAAGTGATCAAAAGTTGAATCGGTTTAAATTGGTGCTAATTGTGTCAATTGTTCCCAATCGGATTGAATTGAGTAAATGCACTTGCCTGCAGTGCGCCCTCTGCAGTTTTCGTTTGTAAAACACATGGCGCGCACATGTTTATAGGTTGGAAATTACATTTTTTGTAATTCAACAAATATTTCAAGTACAAAAAATAGAATGTTTGTCCAGGCGGTATAACGAATGAAGAGTCGAAAGTATGTGGGTTAACGGTACGTAAAAATCGTGCCATTTAACGATGTGACCGTGATATAGTGTGATTATCAAGTATCCCTGGCGAAAGTATCGGATAGGAATTCTTTCCGAACCAATCCGAATTATACCGGAATCTGTATCCGAACTAATCCGAAAAAATTTCTACATTTCCTGCGATCCAAATCGGTCAAAAATTAATCCAACTCAATCCGGTTCAATCCGAACTTCCAAGCCGAATAAATCCGAACCAAATTTTCAATCCGAATGAATCCGAACTTGGATTGACCTAAAACGATTTTCAATTCGAATGAGTCCAATTCAATCCGAACTCGGATTCATTCGGATTGAAAATTCAGTGTATATCAATCCGAGTTCGGATTGATTCGGATTCATTTGGATTAAAACTTTGGTTCGAATTGACTCGCATTGGTTCGGATACAGATTCCTGAAAGATTCGGATTGGTTCGGAAGGAATTCCTATCCGATACTTTCGCCAGGGTAGGCAGTAGTAGTTTGATTTAGAGGATATATTATTGTAAAAAGTTTATTTAGTCCTTTTTAAATTCATATTATTTACATTTATTTGATTGAAAGAGTGAAAAACCGCTTGTAAATGATTATCGCAATATCAAAAAGCTGTAGTGACAACTTAAACTCTAATTCAGAATACTGGATACCCAATTGAAAACGATTGGAATCATTATAGAACGTAGGATGGCGCCAATATTTTAAAAGTCGGACTAAATAAATTGTAGGTGACTCATTAAATTCTTTTAATTTTTAGTAGAAAAACTTATCCAATCCTTTTACATATCTTGCAGTATGACAATTTTGAATTTATGAATAAGTTTGATTTGAAATTCTCAAAATTTTTAGTTTTAAATATTTAAAATATTCAATTTTGAATATTTCAAATAATTTCATTTGCAATGCCTAATCTTGTAATCATTGAATTTTAAAGAATTCAAAATTTCAATTGTATAGTATTAGATTGTTCAGAAGGCTTTATGTAATTAAAAAGTTTAAAAAATTACCAACAATTAACAGAAATGGACTCGGAGATTTAACTATTCAAAAACTGTTACAGATTAGACTATTGTTAAATTTAAACATTAAAAACTGTGGTATTTACAGGTGAAATAGTTCAAAATTGAATTAAATACATGCAGGAATCATCGCAACAACTGGTTTTCCTTTCCGAATCACAGACATTTTCAGGGTGGCGATTCGGCGGACGATTTTAAATTCCCGGTCATTTCCCGGGTTTCCCGATCACGTTTTTTTATTTTGCCGGTCAACTAAAAGTAACATATTCATTTTTGCCGCGAAACGCACATATTTATTTCAATTCATGACTTTCATTCTGAACATCCTTTAAGACAACAGATCAAAACATTGCAAAATAAATATATTTTCGAAAAAATACTTCAATTTTCCACTAAAAAATATCAATTCTTTACAAAAAAATTGAATAGTTAAACTTTCAATTGAAAAAATTAATAAATAATAATTAATTTAAAAAAAAAGAATTATTTTCCACAAAAAACACAATTTTTCAACAAAATACATAAAGTTTTAATGAAATAGTGTTGTATGTCAGATGGTTTGACTGAGAACCTCGGAAAATACAAGCAATTGGTCTACGTGATCCTTCACTCAAATTTCCAATATGCCATTTGTTTGAAGGACCTACGTGACAAATTGAGGGTTTTTCGAAGTTCTAAATGACGAGTTTGCTCTTCCCGGTCACGTGAACAGCTCGTGACAACATGCTGCCGTCGTGTTTTCACCTCCGTGAAAACATTGCGGCAGGCCCAAAGCACGTCCGCCAGATTCTTTCTCTATTTATCCCACGCGCGCTATCTACTCTCTCAACTCTATCGCTCTCTCTCTCTACGCTCATCTTCCTTTTACTCTGGCGCACGGGTCAAAGCCGGGGAGCTCAACCGGCACTTCGAAAACTTTTAAAATCAGTATCTTAAAGAAATTTAATTTGATAATAAAATAGGCGATTCAATATTAAATTACTTGGGGGTTTAAAAGCATAATAAATTAAGTATTCTCGGAGAATTTTTAACAGTCGACGGGTCCCTGTACCGTCTTGAAACAATAGCGAATTTTATAAACAATGAACACCTCGGGTTAGTCGCTTTATAACAACTTCCGATGGATGTCTGTGCAATTCCGAACTCGGATATGCTCGTACATCCATCTAGCATACTTTATTTAATTAGAAATAGCGAATATTCACTAGCGTTAATATTAGAGTGAGAATCGTTCATTTAAGGGCATTAAATAAGGATTTTTTTGTTTGTGAATTGTTTTGAAATAGAAGGGTCGTTCCAGGAGTCCAATGAGCTCAAGTTGAAATAATTTATAAAATTGTTAATACTTAGTTATTAACAAATAAACTGGAACAACGGTTCTATTTGACCCAGCTTCACGGTTCTTTTTGGAAAATGAGGCTGGGATAGATTTAAGCTACTCTTTTAATTTTCAGATTTTTAGCATAACTAATTCTATTTTTAATTTTTAATTAAAACTATTATATATTTGTCGATTTCGGTGCCGACGCGCGGAGGCTGAGGTGAGTAGGAACAAGGCAGGGGACCCCCACTGCTCGGTTGCGACTCCGTTGTCGGTGTCTCGGCCAATCAGCGGGCCTGTAGCCATCTCCCACCGCCACAAAGAGCTCCGTGCCCGGTCACCGGGAGGTCAACTTCGCTCTGCTACTCTCCGACATACGAATAAATTCGATTTTTGAACATAGCCTTCGGTGTGACAGTTCGTTTCAACTCAACCTTCATCTTCACGGAGTGTGGTCGGTTTCGGTTTTCGGTCGACAGCCCAGAGATCCAGAGGAGTTCCAGCGATCATCTCCCAGTTTCGGAATTGTTTCCTCAGTTCCAGTATATATTTTAAAAGTGAAGTGTGCCGGGTGAACTTAATCTTCACCAACGGTTTGTGATTAGTGACAGTGATTGTGATCAGTGTAAAGGTCTCTTCCATCTGGTTGAGCGGAACCCCGGCCGACAGTTTAGATCCGTTCGACCGATTAAATTTCTCTTCGTAAGGACGGCGCTTCTTGGCACATCCTTATTGAGAGTAATTTTTGGAAATCGGGACCAGCAATCTCGTTAAAAAACGTTAACGTGAACACACATCATTCACTCAGGTCCTACCTCTCTCGTTCCACCGATCCGGTCCGAGTACGGGAGGTTTCTTTTGGACACTGCTAAAACCCTTGATGACAGGGAGTGGCAAAAATAACCGCCCGAATATTCGGACGCGGAAACGGCGATTTCTACAGGCCGCGGAGGCTTCTCTTCCTGTAGAGGAGCGAGAACGAAGGGCTGCCGAGCGACAACTCGCGGCTATCGAGAGACAGCGCACGACGAGCAGCGGAACAGGCAGCCAGACGTGCTGCAGAGGAGCGACGGAGAACGGAGGAAGCAGCCCACCGCCAGGCCGAGGAACGGGCACGACGGGACGCAGCCGAGCGGGCACGACAGGCCGTCGTACGCCCATATAATCCCGAGGAGCCAGGACTCTTCCCAACCGGGGATTGGAATCTTTTGGAAATTCGCCGTGGTCGAGAGTGGACGCACGATCCTGGTTCGCGGAAGGGACCCACGAACCGTGTCGTCCCATGGTGGCTTAAGGTTCACAAATTCATCGAGGAACCTCGCCACGCGTTTCCACCTCGCAACATAACTTTTCGAGAGCGTTCGCCGGAAGCCAGCACTAGCCAAAGTCCAATCATCGTAGATAGTTCCAACTCGCCGTCTTGCCCCAGGGCACTGAAGGTTCCTCCTTCCTTTTCTCTTCCTGCTCCGCAGGAATTTATAGAGATTCGGGCCCTGCCGTCTTCAGGGACACCCCGGATCGCGGACGAGGTCCGCTCTCACTCTCCAGCACGGCCAGACAGATCGTCTCCAGAACGCGTAGCCGAACGTGAACGCACTCCGGTTCCCTCTCGTTCCGCCGAGGAACCGGGGTCCAGCGAGGACGTTTTGTTCCTCTCCGCGGACCAAACCCCCCGAAAACGTTCTCTCCATCTTTGTTGTCACCGCCGTCGAAACGTTTTAAGGCAGGACCGCACCGGAAGAATCTCGGTCTTTGAATTGATGCTCTGTTTCCTTTCTCCTTACAATTGATGCTTTCTCTCTCACCCCTCTCTAGGAAATGAAATGATGCCTCTCTCCCACTTATAGGTTTTCTTCTCTGTCTCTCTCTTTCTTGCTTCAACTATGACAACCGCGACATTCGCGGACTAAAAAAAAAAAAAGCACCGAGCATTCACTCACCAGCCGCCTCGGGGAGACCTTTCCCACCTCCTCAGCCAACCACCTCTCCAAGCCTTTCCTTCCTTCCTCTCTTCACCCCCCCCCCCCCACACACAAAAAAATTTCACAATACCCAGCCGCACTCGGCGACTCCCTTTCTATCTCTCTCTTTCTTTCCGTCCGCGTTAATGGACGGACTTTCCGCGTGGCAGCGCCTCATGAAGGGCGACGTTAAACGGGTTACTTTGCCACTACCCGCGAGCCAAAAGAATTTACCGAAAGGAATGAGAAGGTTAGACACGTGGCTCAACGAACGGACCCCAGCTCAGCCGCAACCTCGTCCCGCTAGACAAAACTAGCCAGGGCCCTACCAACACCCGGTCACCGCCACGTTAGACCTCTCTCTCTCTTTTCCTTTCTTTTTCTCTCTCGCGCTGCCCCTAGAGAGACAGCCACACGTGTACCTCGCACGACGTACATTCACTCATACTCGACTCCCCCCCCCCCCACTATCCTTACCTTTAACCTCTCGCTCTTTCCCACACAGTTCATCCTACCCCTCCACTCATTGGAACTAGCCCGGGTAGATAACAATAGTTGAATTTTGAACTAAAAAAAATAATAATTTTTAACCGAAAATGGAACAGTAAGATTTCTAGTGCAAAAAAAATGATTTTAAACCGAACATAAGAGTTTTTAACTGAAACAATCACTATTCATTTGAAATAGTTGAATTTTCAACCAAAGTGATGAATTTTCAAATAAAATTATGAATCATCAACTGAGTAGTTGAATTAAAAAATAAAATGTTCAACTAAAATGATGAATATTTAACTGAAACACTTGAATTTTCAACCAAAAAGAAGAATTTTTAAACCAGAAGATTAATTTAAAAAAAAAGAATTATGTTCTAAAAAAAATACAATTTTTCAACAAAATACATGAAGTTTTAATGAAATAGTTCAATTTTGAACTAGAAAAATAATAATTTTTTAACCGAAAATGGAACAGTAAGATTTCTAGTGCAAAAAAAAAATGATTTTAAACCAAACATAAGAGTTTTCAACTGAAACAATCACTATTCATTTGAAATAGTTGAATTTTCAAGCAAAAAAATTAATTTTTACTAAAAAAGATAAATTGTCAACCAAAACTTAAATAATTGAATTTCAAGTTAAAAAAATTAATGTCTAACCAAACAAGCGAAGTGATGAATTTTCAAATGAAATTGCAAATATCTAATTGAAATAGTTAAATTTTAAACCAGAAAGATGAATTTTTTACTGAAATGATGAATCTTTCACTAGAATAATTGAATTTTTGACGAAGAAGATTAATTTCTATCTAAGAAAAAATTAGCTTTTAGCAAAAGAGTTTTAATTTCAACCAAATTATTTTATTTCCTACCTAAAAGATGAATTTTCAACTAAAATGATAAATATGGAATTGGAGTACTTTGATTTTCAACCGAAAAGAGGAATTTTTAAACAAGAAAATTAATTTTCAAAGAAAAAGATAATTTTCTAAAAAAAAAAAATCGATAATTTACAAAATACGTGAATTTTCATCGAAATAGTTGAATTTTCAATTAAAAAAGTAAAAATTTCACCCAAATTGTTGAATTTTGAACTAGAAAAGCTCAATTTTTTACTAAAAGTGGAGCAGTTTAATTTTCAGTTAAAGAAATTATTTTTCAACCAAACTGATGAATGTTCAACTAACATGATGAATCTTTAACTTGAATAGTTGATTTTTATGCTATAAAGATTAATTTTTTACAAAAAAGACCAATTTTCCACAAAGTACATACATTTCCAAACAAATAGTCTATATTTTGAATGCAAAATATTGGCTTTTAACCAAATAGTTGAAGATTCACCAAAAAACGATCAGTTGATTTTCAACAATGTAGTTATATTTTCAACCAGAGATGAATTTTAAATTAAAATGATGAATCTTCCAAGTGAGAGTGATATTGGGGATCAGAGAGTGACGAATTAACAAGTGAAAATGCTAATATCCGTACGATATTAGAAGGTGAGGAAGAATCTGAATAGCTTTACTCTCAGTTAATTTTAATTGTTCTGTTCCTCAAATATTTTAAATAATTTATTTATTAAATTATATGTTTTTTATATAAAATTATAGACAATGAAATGGATAATTTGATGAAAAAACTTCACCTCATTGGCAAATTTGTTGATGAAAGCTCTCTGCTCGCGGAAATTATTACAAAACATTTATTCAATTTTTTTAATGAACATGTTGCTTAAAATGTGTTACCTCGAAAAAAAGTAAATAAACGCTTTCAAATAATTCCCGCGAGACGAAAGTGCTGCCATCGAATTGCCACTTCATAACCTCAAAATCCTACTACCGATTGGCCCGATTGGGAACGATTGAACCTTTGCAACATTCAATCGTTTCCAATCATGCACACACGATTAAGAAACACTATTAGAAAAAAATTCGAATTTCTTCCTATCGTTCTGAATTGTTTTCAATTAATTATTTCTAGAAGGGGTGTCAGTCATGCCGGAAAATACCTACAGAAACCTCGACAATCCTCGGCACTCGGTAATTGGTTCCTTTACCTATGACTCAAGTTTGAAAAATAAACATTATTTTTACATACAATAAGTTAATCAAAAGTTTATTATTTGTTCGTATTTAGTAATATAGTCACATTCAAATTGCAGTTAGCTCATCTTTCTCTGAATAACGGATCCCCAACGACGTAAGTGATAAAAAAAAAAGAATGTTATATTTTTTACTGCTGAAACTTATTTTCGAATGATCATCTTTTTTAAGATAAGCTAGGTTTCAGAATTATATCTGAGACTGATTAGCATTTGCAACCAGGGTCTAAATTAATGTGGATTAAAATACCATAACGAAAAATGTTCTCGAACTAATATTTTTACATTAATGTATAGAATTCCTGAAAATAAAACAAGAACCTAACGATCAAATTCGGGGGTAGCGGGGGCGAGATTAAAGGTATTTGGGAGAGGGTAG
>CAKNYM010024475.1:0-14203 GCA_932195095.1 Andricus curvator
TGTAATTCATAGATATAAAATATTTATTTTATACTGAACCGTTTCAATGTATTATAGCGTTTATATCGCTGCATGATCCGTTGCATTTGAAAACTACAACATTATGTATTGTAGCGTTACCCTAGATTTCAGAAATAAACTTCCAATACCCTTAGTGGAATTTTTATGCGGAAATTTTTAACAGTGTACTGAGCAAGCAAACGAATGACGCCTGGTTACAAAAACAAGATGGATCGTGGAGGCTAGAAATGGCCGCATTAAGTTGATTTTCAAATTCTTTGCGCAAGTCATTCGTACGCTTCATCTTCACCATCTTGGTGATTTTTATCGAATTTCTGGAGCAATAATCAATCGCTACCACCCTCTTGTGTACATGGAAGGGGCTGAAGCAGATTTAGCTAGGCAGTTGCTGGAGAAAGCCAGCGAAGTAAATGTTGTTCAAGGGTTAGTGGAAGCCAAAAATCTGCATCTCATAGGTGGTGATATTCGATTGGTTCGATTGGAGTTCCATCACGTACTTGACATTCCGCCCTTAACTTTGGACTTCCTCAAGGTTCTAACTGTGTCTAGCAAGTCAAGTTAGCTCTACCGTATATACAGGATAAGTTACAGAGGGAAGAAGAAGAGGCATTTCAGCTAGAAGTCCTGAGGGATCGAGCTCGAGAAGGCCTGGACTGATCAGAGTCAAAGTTTTTTCACGATATCGGAATGCGACTAGGTAACAACTTTGGGTTGCGTATTGACCCGTTGACGATAATTAGCACGATGATGAAATGGACCATGACGAGAACGATCTCATTGAAGGATATTATTGCACATGCAAATCGGGAGCTCGTACTGTAGGCTCGTGTGCACATATTGCAAGCGTATTATGGTTCTTGGGATATTCACGGCATCAAAAAAATGTTCGATATCTCTCAAAGCCTCTCGATAACGCGATCCTTGATGCAGCAAATATGCCTCATCAACAGAACCCCGATGATGAGCCCGAAGATGTTGAAGACTGAAAGCAACAAATCACATCCCCTAACCTTAAATTTGACCAAATAATCACCTGTTTCACATTTTATTTATTCTTGCTGGTGAACAGTATCAATTTTCATGATTTTTGATGGTAACAGACAAAACAAAAATTTCTTCTGTTCCTGTGTTGTAATCTTTTGATTTCTTCTATATATTTCGTCTCTCTTTCAGGAAATCATCTGCACTGATATTATTCCCACTATACATTGTTTTTTTATTGTTTCTTCCATATTTTATTTGTTTATGTTAAGTAATACGCATATTAATGATACTCCATTACACAAAATTACCTGAAAACGCGTTGCAATGGATTGAAGTCACCTTTGAATTATTTGCAATTATCTGAATGCAGTTCGCAATTACTTGAAATCACTTACAAATACATTGATTCACTCCTAAGCATTTGTCATTAATGCAGCCGCTTGCAATATTTTGCTTCCACTTGTATTTATTTATTATTTATTATTATTATTATTATTATACCATTAGGCCAAATCTATTTCGGGTTAAGCGTAACTCGTTCAGTTCTAGCCTATAGTTGCAAGGGTAAGTTACAAGGGTAAGTAAAGGATGTGTGGGAGACGAGATAGATTTTAGATCAATCTAGAAGTCGCGCGCTCATTTAAACGACACACTCGTCTCACAACATCGCTTCGGCAAGAGTAACGCATCAAGCTCTCCAGCAACCACCTCAGGTGGTATTTATTTATCATTACAAAAACAGCACCGCTGGGGGTTGATTTTGTGATCTACGTACTTACTTGCCTTTTACACTGAGCGTTGAAGTTAAAGTCGGAGCGTAGGAACGAGATAAGCATTCCTTATAAAGTGTTTTAGACTGCTTGACTTAAACTGGCGAATCGAAGCCAAACAGCAACGCTGGGACTTTATTTTGTTGTCTAAGTGTTTTTCTTACACGCTTATCGTTGAAGGTAGAATGGAAGCGTTGCCACGAAAGGAGAATTCTGTAAAAGGTACTTTAGAGTGCCGGACATAAACTGGTTGATCAGGGACAAATTGCAGCGCTGGGTATCGATTCTTTTGTCTGGCCATTCAACTTGAGCGCTTTGCGACGAACTTGGGATGCAATCTTTCAATCGCAAAAGGCGTTTGTCATGCGTTTGTGAATTAGCTATTTGTATCACCGATTCAGACAACCAAACGCCTCTTGATAATAGAAATCGAATTTCGCGTTTGAAGCTCGATAACATGCTATTATATGATCGCTTTGTGCGTTGCCTAAGCGCTTAGCGCATCGACCGAACGCTTAGCGCTTATCACTTTCAACGCGATTACATCGCTTTGTTCATCCGTGCAATGCTTTTTCTGCATAAACTTACACGAGAGCAATGCAAAGGGTGGGAAAAAAGTATGTGATGTATTCCACTCCACAGGTAAAAATAGGTACCCAAATCTGACTTTTAAATCGTCGCGTCGAAGCGCATGAACTGTTCATAATTAGAGTTTTGGCATAAAGATTTTTTGATCAGGACAGCGTAAACTAAAAAATATCAAAAACTTTGAAAATTCCACCGGGACCTTTTTTACCATGTATTTGGTGCGGGGTCCTTTGTGGAAATTTATTGGAATTTGCGGAAATCTATGATAATTCATGTCAGAACCGGTGATCACTCCCCAAGATTTTTTGTCTTACTTTCAATTTCTTTGATTTCATTGGGAAATTGAGAAAAATTATAAAAAATATGTAATTTCATAATGACCTGTAATTTGTAACAAGTCCAGTTATTCCACATTGTACTATTGGTAAATTTAATTAGTCATAGCTCTCTATGTGTATATGTTATAGGCAAAGCATATAATCCAGGCATTATATATAATGCCCGGCACGAGATGGGTAACGTAAAGAAACTTGATTTTCAATATAATGATGCAGTTAAAGAAGGGCACTCAACTTTGTTTGTATCGCATAAACAATTATTGGTTTGACACTTTTTTTCAGGAACTTTAAAAAAAACTTGTATAAAAAGGTTCGTGCCAGGCGATTTTTTGAAAATTATTTTAATCATTTTTTATATGACAACAAAGATGATTTTCTTAAATTCTCAGAAGTAAAATTTCTTTAAGATAATCGCTGGGGAATTGTATTGACCCTCAAAAATTAAATTATGTAGAAATTGTTGATGTAAGTTGACGGCTTTAGGGTCAGGTGAATTGAAACGAATTAAGTTGTTTCAAACGTTTCGGCACACAATGGTGGCCCATATCAGTGGGTTTCATTAAATCTGTGAAAAGTACATAATATCTTGTAGGTACGCAGTTTTACAATTAGAAGTTTTATTCATTGGTTAATATCTCAGTTGTGAAATTATAAAAATTATTTGATTCAAAAAATTTTGATTTCATTTAATTCTATTAATAACTATTGGTAAATATCACAGTATTATTAAAACATTGTTTTATTCTAACGAAGTACAATTGATGAAAAAAACCATGACAATGTAGCCGAATGTAGTAGAATTTTTTTTTTCCCCACAAATCTTTACAACAAAATTTTTTCCAAAAGTTGTTAGAAAACATTGCAATCGAAAAATATTTTTCTGAAACATTTTTTTCCAGTGGCGTATATTTAATTTAAACAAAATTTTAATTTGGTTGTATTTCTATCTGTTTGTATGAAAAATAGCCTTCAACACGATTTTTTGTGTAAGAGAAATAATAATGTTAAGTAAATAATTCATATGCTATCATGAGGAATTATGTCTGAGAGAGTAAAATTTTGTTGCCTTGTAAATGTCACATTAGTAGATATGTATACGAAATTGAGAAAAACTTTGTAGTTGAATAATTATTCAAATATTCTTTAAACAATTTTCATTTTCTTAACGACGAAAAATTGATGCAACATTTTTTAAACACAGTAGAAAGAATAACAATTTTCAAGCAACATTGCATTTTAACAATGATTCATTAAAACATTTTTCCCCCCCTTAATTTCTTGTATACAAATTTTCATTTGAAAAATTTTTTAAAAATTTTTATTTTCCTAATTTGAAATGTACTTTGTTTTATGTTACCATAGAAAATTATTTCTGTGACAGTATAATTATTTCAACAATCACAATGTAGTTGTTGATACATCTTATAGTATTGTTAAAACATGGTTTTATTTTAACGAAGTACAATTGATGAAAAAACAATGACAATATGGTAGAAAAATATTTTTTTCCACATCTTCAAAACAAATTTTTTAAAAGTTTTCAGAAGACATTGCAATCGAAAAAATACTTTTTTTAAAATATTTTTTCCCGTGACGTATATTGAACTAAATTTTTTTTATTTTTTTTTATTTTTTTTTTATTTTATATCTATTTTTTGTTATTTTTCAAACAATCTGTTTGTATGAAAAATAACCTTCCACACCATTTTTTATATATGAGAGAAATAATGTTAAGTAATTAATTCTTCTGTTGTCATGGGGAATTATGTCTGTGCAAGTAGAATTTTGTTCACTTGTAAATTTCACTGAAGCATCAATACGAAATTGTGAAAAAATATTTAAAAAACCTTGTATATGAATAATTATTCAAATATTCTTCAAGCAAATTATCTTTTTCTTATTGATGAAAAAATGATGACAAAATTTGTTAAGACAGTAGAAAGAATGCCAATTATCAAGAACAATTTATTTCTCTTGATTTCTTGCATATAAATTTTCCTTAAAAAAACAAAATTTGTTATGTTTCTGAACATTGTTCAATTTTAATTTCTCAAAAAATTATTTTATCTTTTTTTTCAAATTTTTCAAATTTGGAAGTGTACTGAGTTTTCTGTCACCATTGAAAATTATTTCTGTGACAGTAGAATCATTTCAACAATCACAATGTAGTGAAATAGTATATTGCGTGACGAGGGTCGAAAGGCAACGATTTCACGACTGTGAAGTTAGCTTCCCGAGCGAAGCGAGGGCTGATATCACACGAGTGAAATCGTTGCCTCGGCCCGAGTCATGCATACAATTTTTCATCATATCGATAATCGAAAATTCGACTTGAGATGACTGTGGAGCGGGTCGACAATCGAATTTTCAACCCTGAAATTCATCAACTGTGTCATTTGTCCCCCAAAATAATAACTTTTTACGATTTACAGACGAGAAAAAAATTGTTTGAAGAAATAGTAATTGTTTAAAAAAATTAATTTTAAACAGAAAAACGAATTTTCAACAACTTAAACCAATAAAATAAATTTCTGCAATGTTTGAATTTTTTACTAGGAGCGATTAATTTTGAGCCAAAACTGGATTCGTCCAATTTTCAAATAGGAAAATTATTTCGAAAAAATGCAAATTTTCAAAAAAATAGTTAAATCTTTAACTAAATAGCCAAGTTTCCACCAAACAAAATGAATTATGAATTAACTATCAACGAAAATAGTTTTTGATTTTCGAAAATATAGAGTTGTTAAACATTCAATTTACAAAATCTTTCTTTCAACGAAGTGGCTAGATCTAGTCTCACCAAAAATATTCGTTCTACGCTCGCCGAATTTCGTTAGTGTGAAACTTACTCTGAGAATTTGAACAGAAAATACCTAGATATCGAGTCGACATTTTTGATAGAAAGAATAAATTAAGCGTAATGAAGAATGACGCCTGCACAGTGCGAGCATCATAGGTCGCACGCGTGCGGATAAGGCCGCATTACTTGAGTTCATATCACCACACAGATGTGTCTTCCATATGGTCGCATATATATGTCTCGCACGGCGTGCAAGTCG
Organism: Andricus curvator; assembly: GCA_932195095.1. Classification (NCBI taxonomy): domain Eukaryota; kingdom Metazoa; phylum Arthropoda; class Insecta; order Hymenoptera; family Cynipidae; genus Andricus; species Andricus curvator. Next base: position 5,761 of record CAKNYM010024475.1, read on the forward strand.
CACGTGTGCTGGTAAAATGCGAGCACGTAGTGCGAGTAAAATGATTTTTACATTACATTACAGAAATGAAAATGAAAACTCGATAAATATCATTTGAACTTGGCACTGAATCATAAATAATAACAATAATATGATTTTTCGAGCCAAATTCAAATGGTCTTTACAAAGTTTTCATTCTCATGTCTCAGTGTGAACAATAGAATTGAGCCATCAGTAAAGTGCCAGGTTGGTGAAGGGGTTGAGGGGATCGGTCCGTTGGGCGCCCGCTGATACTGAGGTAAAAACAACATGGCGTCGGTGACTGGAGGGAAAATTTAAAAAAAAACTATTTAGTAAAATAATAAAATCCATAATTTTTTTTTATATTGACCTAAATATTTTATTAAATAGATATTAAAAAATAAAAACTAATTTCCAAAATAGTTTTTCACACTATAAGTTAGTGAAAAATAATTTTTTTGGAATATACAAGAAAAATAAAGTTCTGCCCTATGCATTATTAATATTAACAATTTTACCTCATAAATATGTATATTTTTAATTTGTTTATTTATACTGTTAATTTACTAATAAAAAATTCCGCACGCTGTCGAGGGAGCAGCATTTGTGCACGCAGGACGTGAGACTCACCGCGTGTCAGTAAAGTGCGAGGCTTTTATAGCATTATTCTGAAAAAATATTGTGACAAGTAAGAATAAATTATTTAAGCAATTATTTTCGTTGAATTTAATTTATTATTCGTTCGCTCTAAACTAAAAGTTCATAATAAGTTGACAAATTTGAAAAAAAAAGCCGCGCCTTTCTTACTCTATACTACGAGAAAATGGCTAAAAATAACCTGTGAGGAAAAATTTCGTGGCGCTGTACTGTTTCTGTCTAGTCCGCCTTGAATCGACACTGGCGTGCCACAGGCTGACTGTCCAGTGGCTAGACTGGGATTTAACGCTAAAAAGTAATTAATAATTATGTAATATAATTATTTTTCACAACATAAAAGTGTAATATATGAATTTTGCAGTTAATTAAAAATAATGTTACATCTCGGATAAGACTCACTTACCTCATTACAAAATAATTATATCTACAACTTACGCTGCTTCCTCCATTTTTGATTCTAAATTTGTTAAAAAATAGAAAACATGGATTGAGGAACAAGCATAGACGAAAGGTTGAGATAATCGAATTTAAGATATAAAATGATAAGTTATTAACGTAAATTTTACAAATGTGTAAGTTGCGAATATTGTTAAAGTGTTTCATTCAATGATTTTAAATTGATTTGCACTACATGAAAACTTGGAGAATTTCAGCCAAACCGCGTCTTGGTGTCCACCCCTTTAAAAAAGGAAAAGACTTTAGTGGCGAGATTTTTTAAATAAGTTAACAAAAGAGAAATAAGGGATAGCAATAGTAAATAAAAATTCAGCAAAGATTTTAGTAGATTTGTCGCTCGGAATCTTTGTAATCCTTTATGTGGAGTTTAAAAGGTGGTCAGTCCTTCTTTTGTATATCGACTCCCTTGGAGAAGTTTAGTGGCTGGCGAAGGATACGGCTTCGAAAATCGGCTTGATGTCTTTTGTATAGTCATACAAGGGACGCTGGAGAACATCTTGGAAGGGTTTTCTTGATTTTTAAGAGGTCACTGACTTTAGTTTTGAATAGAAATAATTCTAGATCTTGTCTATTGAGGTTGTAACATTGGTCAATTGATGGTTGGCAGGGATCGAACGGAAAAATGAATTTAAATTAATTTGATCTGATTTAACTGAATAGCTCTCTAGACTGCATATCCCTCTATACAAATTTCCACTTGTGCATCCCGCAAGGTAAATTATTCCCTGAAGAGTTTAATTTGTATGAATCTTGAATATGTCTGTCGCAGTTTAAACATCTTTCATGAATAATTGTGAATTCATAAAAATGGTAGCTTAAATTGCTTTTAATGGAGCCTGTTCAACAACTCAAGTCCAATAACACAGACTGGATTGAGCGTTGGGAGGACATTAAAAGTAGCCCTTACCACCCTATTTTGGAAGATTACTACTAAGGAAACCCTGGGAAGTAGGATAAGGTTGTTATTCCCATCTGTACGCGTAACGATACCCTTCAGGATGCGCAAGCTTTCAAACCGGAAGTAATTTTCAGCCAAAAACTGTTGAGAGATAAAATTTTCTTGGGACCTGATTTCTACAAATGCCGAAGACTCGATATAATTCAATGCAACCCCGTTGATGTTCATCTTTCCAACCAATCAACGAACCAATATTTAATTAAAATTTGTCAAAGAGGTGGGCTCACTCAAGCGCGAACAGGAATTGCGTACGTTAGCCCGTTGAGTTTTCTTGGCTAATTCTATTATTTTTCTTCAGCGAATTCACGCCGTGACCTATAAACGTAATTCTCTAAGCTGTTTGCCCCCTTGAATAACCAGGAGCTTTCTTTCTAACTTTTAATATCGCTCTGTTCTCTTTCACTTTTATAAATTAAGCGTCATTTTAATTCGTCTAGGTGCAATGTTGAGATTAAAATTCAGCTTAATTTGTCTAGCTTTTTACTTCATTTTTGAATTGAAATATATGAGCTCAGGACTCACAAAGATTATTACAACTTTTCAAGACTTATAATTGAATTTTGACTTATGTGATCTGTTTATTCCATTTTAACCCAGTTGAAATTTAACACTTCGGACATCAAACGGTCTAATTTCCAGGTATTAGCCCTGGTTGAGAAGTCCGCTTTGATTAGCAAGTGTCAAATTTTATTAATTAAAATGAAAAGTTTCGATGATACCCAATTCCAGTACGGGAAGCCAATTCACATATTTCTCGCCCTTGGGAGCATTGGTTTTCAGTTTCCGGGTCTGACCCCGGTTGAGAGAAAATCTTTGCTCCGGCAAGTCATAGGTGAACCGTCCCCATCATGAGTTTGGGTGAGTCAGAATTCAATTTTGTGTAAAATGAACCAATGTTCGAGCGAGTAATAAAACTCCTGGATATTGCTGTCTAAAGCGGTGTGCAAGACGGTCAGAGACCTCGTAAGCGTCTTGGTTGCTCCGATTCCAGCTATTCTGGCTATAGTTCTGAGAACTCCGTTCTCCTGCTGGGTTGGATCGCAAGTCGTTTCCTTCGCGTCTCATCGATCGAGCGATCCCCTGTATGCTCGGTCCCGCTTGTCTCCCTACTCTTGGGGGTCTGGTTGCGCGCGCATTTATCGATTGCCCGCTTGCCTTACTGACCTATATCTCTTCATATGAATTTCGTGTTCCTGTCTCGCAATTTATTATCGCTGTCCCTTTTCTTCTTATCGCAACAGCTGATGGCGAGACTTTGTCGGTTTTCCCGCTAGTCAGCTGACATATATTTGTTTCCTTTTATCAGCTCGTGCGGTGACGAGTTGAACCGTCTCAAGGTTTAAACTGATTTCATTGATTCTAATTTTTGTTATGAGTGATTGACCCTTCTTAACTAAGTCCACTGTTTTGCTTTTGATGAATTTAAACTTGAACACGTTCCAGACAGTTTTGGGGCAGCGATTCGACGGTAGAAATAAACTTGTAGATGTTTCAGAGAGTTTTTGGGCAGCGATTCGACGGTAAAAATAAACTTGTGGATGTTCCGGAGAGTTTTTGGGCAGCGATTCGACGGTAGAAATAAACTTGCCTTAACCCTTAAAAACGTGGGTATATATAGGCAGAAATCTGATCAGGGGTGGAAAAATAGTCCCTTTGTTGACCATTTTCTAAAAAGACTTATGGCATTCTTGACCCAGATTCTGGAAATGCATAGGTGGGAGGCCACGTGCCGGTGTTTCCGATGCATTTTCTTGAGGGGTTGTCGGCCGCCACATATCATTATGACGTTTATGCCCTGTTCACCAATTGGGGCATAATAGATGGGCCTTGCGTGTTCCTTCTTGAGGCTTCCGATCTTCTGCTTGGTTGTGACGTCAATGACCGCGCATTCACATTTGTATGACTTGATATTTCTTAGAATTTGACATAGAATTTATAATATCATTCAGAATATAAATAGTAAATGTTTATAACAATAATAATTGATAATAATTGATCATGGTGATGGATAATAAGACATAAAGATTAATTTATAAATAACACAGTCTTTATATATATATATATATATATATATATATATATATATATATATTGTAAGCCAAATTTCCAGCTTTACCGTGTGCCCAACGGTTAAACACGTCCTGGCCAGCGGGGTGGCCCAGGCTGGAAATTTGCTTACAAAATGAAATAATCAAAAAAATGGCTACCACTTACCTGCCCAGTTTTTGTTATTTAAAAAGTCCCGGAATCAACCGAGTTTGTGGGCTACACTCTTTCAGCCCACAAACAACCCACGAAGCCCGTTTACTTTTCTGACAGGTCGGCTAACTCGTCTTACCCGCATGAGAGAGGGAGCGGGGTCGGAGGAGTGAGAGAGAGATTTGTTTTGCCTAAATTCAATTTTACGTAACACTTGAGATTAACAAATAAAACTTTATTTAAACTTTTAGTAGAAAATCCCACCTAACCTAACTACAAATTTAACGTTGTTGAATTACCGAGCACTCACGTGCGGCCTCGAACTCTTATTAAACCTTTACTCCTGGACTACGTTCAAACCCTCTTTATACTAGATAATTTCTTATTTTAAACAAAATTAACTTTACGAGAAAACTTCACGGGCGAACCCCAGCGAAACCCACAGCACTTCAACATGGCCGTCGGGGACACCCACGCTAGACACGACGCCGGTCGGCGTCCATTTCCGTGTGACTTTTCTCGGCGTCAGGTTCCTGAGCCGAGCGTGCCTCGCCTTGGAAAGCGTCGAGGGGGTCCCAGACGGTCCCCTTGAGCGAAGAATTATTAAAACCCACCATTCGAGACACAAGCACTACGCGTGGCACCCGGTGCCAGAGCCGGAAACACTTTGCAGGAACGGTAAGAAACTCCACTAACCTTTTAGCCACTCGGCTAACTCGCGTTTTCCGTCCTTATCCATAGTCCTCCAATTTCCTCTGGATTTGTTACAAAAAAATGGATCAAGTCCTCTGCACCGGTCGCTCCGAAACACCGTCAAGCCAAGACAACAGTAACGTGAGAAACGTGCTGCTCCACGCTTACTCCTGCAGCTTTCCTTTCGACCCGCAGTTCCTGCGTGTCGAGGCTGTTGATTGGTTGGCTGCAGTGGAAACGGCTTGGTTGTCGATCTCGGCCAATGGGCACCGTCGTGCCCTCGTTGCGTGCTTATTGGTTTCGCCGGCCGGGCTGCTCGTCTTCCTATTGGTCTTCACCATCCTAGTTCCAACATGGCCGACTTCTAGTTACCTCAACATGGCTGCCTTCCCGTTGCTTCAGAATGGCCGCCTTCTGGCTATCGTAACACACCGGGCACTCTAGCCACGTAGTATAACAGGGTTGGTTCGGTGTGTTACGTGCTGTCTCCCACGTTACGCGTGATGTTTAACGGCTTGGCATGGTAGGGTTGGTTGAGCCCCCTTCGTGTTACCTTCGGTGTTGCGAGTGGAGCTTAATGGTGTTGCCTGGCAGGGTTGGATCGGGCTGACCCAACGATCGCCTTGATCCTGGTACTCGCCGCTGGTATCGGCGCTGCTTGCCTTGTGTCGACGGCGGAACATGGACGCCGACTTCGCTCTCCCCACCCATCCGGTGGAGAGTGATCGCTGGATACCGTGGTTATGGACGTTGCTATACTCCGGGTACTTGCGCGGGACTGCTGCGCCGTGTCGGTCTTGTCCCCATCCTCTCGTACTGCTTCCATGGTTTACGGTCGGTTGTCGCTGCTTTGAACTTTCTGCTCGTTTCTTACGAGCTGTCAAAAGTGTTCCGCTCTGACACCGACCCGATACATATTTTTGTCGGAAATACTCAGTGCTCACTGAGTATTATTACTACATAGCCGGAGAGAATGGCAAAGGAACAGGCCAAAAATGAACTTATTAACCAAGGTTGCCTACAACCATTAAAAATCGGTAAGTCTAACTCTATTTTAGACTTGCTGTCCTGGCTGGGCGGTGAGTTTGCTTTAAAAATTACCCTAAGCAAGCCGTCCTTTCCTCCTCTTCGGAGATCAGGTACGGCTTCGGCGAAACCCCGGAAAGTTGCTTTACATCTTTCCGAGTTTTTTCCTAAACTTCGTTACAATATATATATATATATATATATATATATATTCGGTTCTTCGGTTTCGATTCCTTTGGAATAGAACCGAAGGGCCTATGACAAAGCAACCAAACGCGTCCTCGGGTTTCGGATGGAGGGTCCCTGTACCAAGGGTTTCTGCTGAATATGGTTACAATAATTAATAAGCAGTCGCGGACAATTGTCCAGGGATGGTCCCGAAGGAATAACTCCTAAGCGAAGGCGTAACAACCGTGCCGAAAGCTGAATGGCACCTGGGTTAGGTGTCTCAAACGGTGACTCTGGGATACCGGGCGACCTCTCAGAGTATCAGCCTTATCCTTGCACGCGGGGCTTTACAAGGATGGGCGAACTCTTTCCCTAGCTGCTCGTGGGAACAACAATGAAACCACCAAAACACCAAAATGTTGTAGATGCGGTTCAAGACAATCGAACGCGCAGAGCACCCGACAACGGGTCGGCAAACAATGCCGATCAGCCTAGAGTTCGGGGTGCTGAAAATAATTTAGATGGAAACATGACGACGAACCGGCGAAATGCCCACATTCAGTGGACGGATCAACTCAGGGATGACGTGCTAGACTGCTACGATGCCAGCATTATCCCTGTTCGTGGAAGCTTTATGGTGCGTATGCACGCTCTGTCGTGCCAGAAACACCCAGAGCTTCAGTACGTTTCGCATCAGTCTTTGCGAAATCAAGCCGTAAACCTCCGGAAAAATGGATATGTACGCGAAGCGCTTCCCCAACTGCTGCTTGATAAAGCTGCAGACGAAGATGAGGAAGCGACATTGAGACCAACGGCAGAAAGCAGGCACCTTCTGAGAGATGATCGCAATTTCATTACAAGAAGGAACATTAACATGCAAGTTCCTCCTAAGCCCCACGATCTGGCTGAAATGGATGCCTCCCTTCGTGGAGATATCTCGCAAGAGTCCGACCTCTGGACCATCAATTGCTCAGTTTATGGTGCTGCGAGAGCTTTGGCTGATTCAAATCGAAGGCTGAAACCGGCGATAGATCAAAAGACCAAAAGACGCTTGCATCAACTGAACAAGAAGATTGGATGGGCAAGAAACAATGCGTCCCGTGTTCAGTGTGTGATTGACTACATAACATCTGGTAGACCGTTTACGGAAAGGGTTCGAAAGTTTGCCCAAGAACTAAGGATCTTGAATCACACACTAAACAAGTCAAAGCTGCTGACAATCAAGCAGCATATTGTTGACAAAATACGGCTGTTATCTGACGCAAGGAGGAGAATGCAGAAGAGGGAGAGATGGATCAGGGAGAATCAACAGTTTCTCGCTGAGCCATCGCGCCTCTTCAGCGATCTACCTGTTTCTGTACAAAATCCACCCAAGCCCAAGGAGGTAAAGACTTTTTGGAGAGAGGTGTACAAGATCCCGAAAACACTAAAGTTGAAAGAAGATACTGACAATATCATCCGCTTCAAGGAGTTTTGCGACAACCTCATAAAATCTGAGGAGGAATGTCCATCAATCACTGCCGAAGAGGTGAAAAAAGTACTTAGAGGACCAGATTATCAAGAACTTTTGGTGGAAGAAGTTTACTTTTACACACCAACATTTGGCCCGCTTATTCACCCCATATTTAAAGTCGCAGACTCCCATTCCGCAGTGGCTGGTGTTAGGACGCACTATATTCCTGCCAAAAAAAAGGTAACTTGTCCATCCCAGAGAATTACAGGCCAATAACTTGTTTGAACACGCTGTATAAGATCTTTACAGCTGTCCTCAACAACAGGATTGCTCGACGAATTGAGCCTGTATGGCGAGAGATGTACGAACAACGTGGCTCGTAAAAAGGTGTAGCAGGCTGTCAAGAAACTTCGAGAAACGGACCATTTTCGTTATCGAATTTTCGGCACCAGCTGACAAAAACGTCACAGCCGAGGAGAAAGAAAAGAAAGAGAGGTATAAATACCTTATAAGGGAGTTGCGACGGTTATACACGGAATATTCTGTTAAGCTAATCGTCTTGATCATCGACGCTTTTGGAGGTGCCAAGGTTTCACTGGTTAATAGCCTGAAGAGCATCCCTGCGTGTCAACAAAATGCTGAGACACTTGCGGGGAAAATGCAAAAGGCGGTCGTCGTTGGGTCGTTCCGTGTCCTCAGGGTGCACGAGACTTTTGCCGGATCATCGTATTGAGTTCGTCGCAGACTGTAACCACCAATCTCACGGTCGTGAGACGTGGTTACAGCTGAAATTTTATCGCGATTTCGCTGGGAGCGGGTGCAATTTTTCAGAT
>CAKNYM010024476.1:0-14419 GCA_932195095.1 Andricus curvator
GCACTCGAGGCCTGACATTGTTCTCCAAGACTTCGAGAAACGAACTATATTCGTGATCGAATTCTCGGCTCCGTCCGAATACAACATCACTGCAAAGGAGAAAGAAAAAGAGGAGAGGTATCAAGACCTTAAAAGAAAGCTACAACGACTGTACCCAAAATATTCGGTACAAGTAATTGTCCTTGTGATAGGTGCTCTCGGAGGTGCGAAACTATCACTGGTTCGTAAGCTTAAAGCCATACCCGCGTGCCAAAAATATGCCAAGGCACTTGCGAGATGGATGCAGAAAGCTGTCATCCTTGGGTTGCTTCGTGTCCTCAAGACACACGAGGGTTTCCACGGCCTATCGTTGTGATTTCGTCGTTGCCTATGACCACCCATCTCACGATTGTGAGACGTGGCCGTGGGTGTGATTTACCGCGGTGCACTGGGGGCTATTGACATTTTTTGGATGGAAGTTGCTCTTAGTGGGATCCTGTGGTGGTTGTTTAACTTTTTTTTAAATTATATATATATACCCCATGTAATAGCGTGCGTTCATACACTTCCACCCGTCTTTATTTTTGCCATGCGCCAGCGTGAAACACAAGATCACGTGACCCCCATTTTTCGTATAGTGGTTTAGAAAGATTGCAAAGCGTTAGTTTCGCTTCTTTCAAAGCACTATACCAATTTTCGTTATTTGAATCCATTACAAAATTTAATACAGCGACTTAGAAAAACTGTAATTTTTTGTGTGTAAGAGTCTAATATTCTTACGATTTATTCAAATCAGAAATATTAGTCTGCATTTTCATAGTCACTATTCGACTTTTTCTAACCGTACCTCGATTATCCCTAAATTCATATATTTTATTTCAATTATGAATATGCGATAAAGGAAGTATTATTACCAAAAGTCTCTCCGTGTAGTAAAAAATCGCAAGTCCCTTTTCTGATAGAAATTGTTTAAAAAATGAACTTGTCTTTGCAAAATATTAAAGAGCACATTATTTTTATCCAAATAGTGTATCTAGATTATTCAAAATTTTATTCGATATTAGAGTTCTTTGGGCAAACAGTTTTTCTCGATTTTCTCAGTTCGAGTGAGATTGGACTTGTGTATCCTCTTAGTTTTTAAAAACTTTATTTTCGAGCTCCTGTGGTCGAATTATATCAAAATATGTCAAAAAAGAATATTTGGCAATTTAGGTCATTACAAACCCCCATCTATTATTATACAATTAAGCCATTTCCCTTTCGGGGTAGGCGTGACTTGCTCGATTGGAAAAAAGTAGGGTGTATATGGGTATATAGGTATAGAGTATATAGGTATAAGTTGAATAGGTATATAGGAGTAAAGTAGGTAGGTATATAGGTATAATATAATATATAATATAAGGTAGATAGGTATATAGGTGTTAGGTATATATATTTTAGATTGATCTGGAATTCTCGTGTTATTTATTTAGATGACACGTTTATTCCGCAACACTGCTCCGACCCAGGTTGCTGATCAATCTCTCCAGCGATCACCCCAAGTGAAGAGCCTCACAAAATTGTTATGTATGGTTCCCCACTTGGGTCCATTAGTATCCAAGGTCTCTGTTTCAGGCGTCATTCATTCTATTGTCACTCTGTTTACAAACTATTGGTCGCCACACTTTTCTGTCCTGGCATACTACTCTAGCTTCTTTCACGTCCATGCATTTTTTCATGCAAGCTCTTGTGTTTCTATGGCTTCTTATGTCTCTTCGGATTAATGTCTCATTTACAGATTCTAACCATTCTTTCGGCGGTCTACCTCTGGGCATTCTGCCATTAACTTTACCTTTATACACTTGTTTGGTCAGTCGTTCATCTTTCATTCTTTCAAGATGACCGAATCATCTTAACTGATTTCTTTCCCATGTGTCAACTATTGTCTCTTTTGCACCACATGCTTTGAGGATTGTCTCGTTTCGGACTTTGTCCATCAGTGTTTTCTCGCATATTATGCGCAGAGGTTTCATGCCGATCGCGTTAATTTTACTCCTGTCCTTTTCTTGACAGGTCCATGTCTCGCTACCGTATAGTACAGTCGGTACGATTATAGAATTATGTATGGCCATTTTAGCTTTTTTTGATACGTTTTTGTTTCTGAGAATGGACCCTGCTCTACCGATAACCTGCTTACCCTTATTTATGCGCCTCTCTAACTCCCCATCTATTTTGCCGTCGCTAGTGAATAGACTACCTAGATATACGTACTTGTCAACTTGTTCTAATCTCCCATCATTTAGGACAATGTTGCACATTGTTTTCTCACTTTTTCCCTCAAACACCATGATTTTTGTTTTATTTACGTTAATGTTGAGTCTCATGTCCTTCATGCTTGTATTAAGTTTATTCAACATTCTTTGCAAGTCCTCGACTGATTCTGCCATAGCAATCTTATCATCTGCGAAAGCTAACCAACGTACCTTGACTGTTTGGAGATCTACAGCTTCTTCGTCGAAGAGTGCAGTTCTTAGACACTTATCCATAAATATGATAAATAGCCATGAGGACATAACGCATCCTTGTTTCATGCCTTGCATAATATCGAACCAGTCACTCAGTTTCCCATTTACCCTTACACTCGCTTTACTACCTGTATATATTGTTTTTATTGCTTGCAGGAGCCCTTCATTTACTCCGTACTCTTTAAGGACTTCCCAAAGTTTACTTCTATTTACCTTGTCAAATGATTTTTCTAGGTCAATAAATAAATGCACAGAAAACTTTCTTTCCTACTCTCAAGCTTTATTCTGTGATCTGTCTTAGGCTAAATATCTGATCTGTACATGATCTTCCTGGCATAAATCCACTTTGGACTTCCCATATTTTTTCTGCTGTGATTTCCATTACCCTACGAATAAGTATTTTTGAGTATATTTTACTTAAGGTACTTAGTAGACTGATACCTCTGTAATTGCTGCAGTTGCTTTTGTCTCCCTTTCTTTTGTATATTTGTACGATAATCGCTTTTCTCCAATCGTCTGGGACTTCTCCCGTCTCGATACATAAATTTATCAATTCGCACAACCTGTGAGGTATGTACTCGCCACCGTATTTAAGCATTTCAGCGCTAATACTGTCTACACCAGCAGCCTTACCGTTTTTCAAGTTCTTTATTATGTCTCTGACCTCAGTGACACAGACTTTTTCAATTGGGTTTTCTAATGCATCATGTTCTATGTCGCAGTTTGTTGCCCTATATATTCACCTCCTAATAATTCTTTAAAAGAGTCTTTTAAAGCGCCTACTATCCCGTCTATATCATATAGCATTTCACCTTTGCTTTCCTTCAACTGTTTATATAATAGTTTCATAATTCCTTCAAAGCTGTTTTGTATTTTCCTCTCTTCTTCTGTTCTGATTTTCTCTTTACTCTCTTTGACTAGTCGTTTAACTTTCCTCTTTTTGTGTCTGTAATCATTTTCAAGTCTATTTCTCTCCTCATCGCTAAGACCTGTAATGTGCAAGGTTCTTTCGTGCGCTTCTTTCTTTTCTTTTTGGGCTGCCTCGATTTCATCATTCCACCATGCATCACCAGATTTTCTTCCTACAACCGCCGTACCACATACTTCGGTCGCAGTTTTAACGATGATATCCCGTAGCAAAATTCACATGCCCTCTTTATTGTTTAATAACCCCTTCCAAATTGTCTTATCTATACGTTCGTTTAACCTATTTTGAAAGTCTATTCGCATTTCCGTTTTCTGTAAATTTTCAATCTTTATTCGCGTTTTTTTTTTTGTTCTCTTTCTTCTCCATCCCCTCCCTAAATTTATTTTGGAGACTAAGAGGTAATGATCAGTATTGCATTCGGAACCCCTCATGACTCTTTTATCTTTAACTAGTTCTCTTAGTCTTTCATCCGCAATAACAAAGTCAATTATACTGTGGCTATTTCCTTTACGCCAGGTGTACATGTGGATCATTTTATGTCTAAACCAAGTATTTGTAATAAATAGGCCCTTTTCTAAGCATAAGCTAACTAATTTTTCCGCGTTATAATTTTGTCTTGTTGGATCCCCAAATTTACCTAGTACCCTTTCTGTATCTGTATCCTGACGTTGGATACCGACCCATCCGTTCATATCACCTGGCAGAATTATTCTTTCACCTTGATCGCAAATACTTATTGTATCATTTAAAGTGTCCCAGAAGTCATCTTTGACTTCTCTTGGGTCACTATCAACTGGGGCGTAGCACGCTATGATGAATAATCTTCAGATTCCTACCTTCATTCTAGCCCACAACAATCTGGGAGATACAAAACCATGATCTTTGAGATGCAGAGCCGTAACTAGGGCGTTGCCGTCGGTGCCCCCGCCCCGGGCGCAGACCACGGGGGGCACAAAATACAAAAATAATTCTGCTGATGAAACTGATAAATTTTCAATTTAAAATAAAAATATTTCCTGGAAATCCCGGCTACGCCCCCATTCTAATTTCTAAAACATGTAGTTGCCCCCTTATATAATTTTAAGCTGCGGCTATAACCAAAGATATTAGTACCTAGATGCGGCAAGGGATTAGTAGGGCCACATGCCGGTAGTTGGCGCTCCAGGGCGTAGATTTTTAAATCCATATTTTTAATAATCTACTTTTCTTCCAGAAATTAGGGAAAATATAATTAGGACAATAATCAAAGAGTTTATTTAAATTACTGAAAACTGATACGTTGTTGTGTAAGTCCTTAAAACGTACATATTTAGTAACTGTGCCTTTATATCTTATCCACAATTGTTCCTATTGTTCTATAAAAGTCCAAATTGTTCAAAATCCCGATATTATTCTTCCTTCTTAAAAAGTTTTAAATAATAATTTAGATATATTACAAACTTCTGTTAAAATTTGGACTTTTGTAACACAATGGATCCAGGGACCAACCAAAAATACCGAAAGAATGAATACCCAATACATAAATTGATGAAAAGTAAAAATACCGAATTATAAATGTCAGAATTTTTAAAATGATAAAATCCAATTTCATTGAATTATAAAATTGTACAATTAACAAATAATAATTAGGTAAATTAATTAGTAAATATGTCTAATAAGTAATTCCTTAATTACATTTTTAGATTCAAATCTAAAAAAAATAAATCAATGAAATCGAGTTCACTTTTTATCGGACAATTTTTTAATACACCAAATTTTTATTTTGTGAATTGAAAAATTTTTGGGATATTTAATAATTTCTTATTTGTACAATTCTGAAATTTTATAAATCGTTAAATTTGGATTTCAGAAACTTGAAAATTAGGCCACATAAAATTCGTTATTTTTAATTTATTCGTCAATAAATTTGTCAATTCGTGTGATAGGGATCCATTTATTTTCGGTATTTTCGGTTAGTCTCTGGATCCAACAAAATATATCTTTGCACAGGATTCAAGAAGGTAACATTTTCAATGAAGTACAATATGAAAAGAATATTTCTTTTCGCATCTGTCAATTTTTTCTCGTTAAAAAAAACCATAAGAAGTATAACAGCTAATTATTTAAACTAAAAATAACTCAATATTGAAATTGAATTTTCACTGAGTAAAATTTCAGAATTAATTACAAAATTATTTTTAAACCATTATAATTCCTATCGGCTACCGCATTCGTTTCAGGATACATTTTTTTTATTTGAAAAATAAATTTTTGAAACAAAAAAAGTTCAATAAATTTGAAAATAATTATCTTTCCATAGGAGTTATAATTGCTTAGAATTAACTTGGTTAATTCTGAAATTCCATTTTATGAAAAATTTTGTTTATATTCAATTAAATACCATTTTTATTCATAAATAAATAATAATAATAAAATATATATAAATGAATAATGTTGATAATTTTGATTAAAAATGTCAATTGTTTATATTATATTATATGATCTATTTATTTAATGTTTATATTGTTTATATTATTTTACGAACAAAATTAAAATACATATAAAGAAGAACACGTGGTAAATTTAAATACCGTAAAAACCCTTTTTTTCACTCAGGAGGTCTCAAAACGTAGAGAGATACGTCAAAAAGCCTTTTAAACTCGTGACACTTAAATGTACATATGTATATATAGCTGTATATAGTTATGAACATAAAAATTAATCATTAATTTTAAGCATAGTACGTAGTTTAGGAAATAAGTTAAAACCCAAAAAAAACACAAAAAACAAAAAAAAAATAGAAATAAGTTGCTTTCCTACTAATAAGTGCATTTTTTCTGGAAAAAACATAAGAAAAAATTGGTTTTAAATTCACGAATTTTTATCAAATATCATACAAATAACATTTTTTTCTTATGTGATAAGTCGTGGCATTTGACTTAACCCATTTTTCCCTCTCAACGGATTGTTCACCTTGGCGCATGGGGTAATCCTTAAATTAAGTTGTATTCGGTAAAAAATTTAAATTCAGGGACGCAACTTCCCAATGATTTTTTATCTCTAAAAATTATTTTTAAATCATTCAAATTTATTTGCTACTTTATTTTGTTTTCAATAGACATACAAAATACCTATTTATTAAAAAAAAATTAATACTTCATTCATTAATATAGTACTTCCAGAGTACTGCATAATTTATAGGATACTCCTGGTGAGAGGGCTCAGTAAACTGTTGAGATTTAACATATCATTTCATTTTATTTATTTAACTCAGTTTTAAATTAAATTTTACTATATTGATAAAAATAACAGTCTTCTTTTTAATTTCTTTTAATATACTCTCCACCGTTGAAGCCAAGAAACAATCCAAATACTGTCATTTTTAATTTATAGTAATAAAAATCCGTATTTTAATTAACATATCTGTTAATCTGTTTTAACATGTTGAAAAAACCTAATATACGTAAATTTGTAATATAAAATAAGACTCATCAAAATAAAACAAATTTTGCTTAATTTTTCTACCGTCTACTTGTCATTTACTTCACTAATTCGAATAATGCTTCATTTACTCAAATTATAGATAGAGATTTAATTTGACAAATAAAATATTTTTCGTTCGACCAAAATTTTTTTTATTAAAGTAGATTAATATTTATTTGAAACTATTTTTTTGAATTGTGTAGATTCAGTATATATATATAAAGTCTTGTAAGAAATTCAACTTGGTATATGTATAGTGGAATAAGTATGCCAAATTTTATCAATTTATCTGTACACGTTCACCAGATATTGCAGGATCGTAAAAAGCTTGACATACATACACTCACACATGCACACTACCGGACAATTTTTCAGGACGTCAAATTATATATATTCCCCTTGCAATATATTCAGAAAAACCGTTTTTTGGAAACTGGATTTTGACACCACTACAAAGCTTCCTCTATGAGGAAGTAATTGCCGAAAATAATATGGGACCGAATTATAAATGGACCAATGTTTAAATTTCCAATATCCAAATTTATCGAATTATAAAATTTCCTAACATTAATTTAATTTCAATAATTGGATGAATTAGTTATTCAATATATATATATTAAACAATTAATTTACCTAATTATTTAAATAAAAATAATTTTATTCACTTTTATAATAAGGTATTTTTATATTTCATCTATTTGTGTATATGGTATTTATTTTTTGGGTATTTTTGGTTAGCCGCAATAATTTATTAATCGATTAACTAATTATGTTAGTCAAAATAATTATAATTAAAATACTTATATTCGATAATTTGAAATTAAATGAATATAAATGTTGAGAATTTAAGAGTTATGGAAAATTAAATAATTCGTGAATTTTAATTTTCCACATTTTTTCACTTCTTACTCATTATTTTTTATCTGTTTCGTTAGTCCCATTTCTTTTTCAGCTCTGCCGCCTTGGGAATAGTTCATAGCATTGGGTTGAAGTTTCAGACGTTCAGTCTGATGAACTTTTTTTACATTTATTGTATTAAGAACATGAAAAAAGTTCCCAAAACCATTTTATTTGTATTTATTTACTAGCAGAAATTTACCTAGCGTTGCCCGGGATTTTAAAAGATTTGTAGTGACTTTCAGGATTTTTAAGGGATTTTAAGAGATTTTAAAGGATTTCACCAGATTTTAAGTGAATTGATGGAATTATATTTTAAGTCATTTTAAGAGATTTACAGGAGATTTAAAGGATTTGAACCATTTTATGGAATTTTAAGGGATTTTACTTGATTTTAAAGATTTTAAAGGGATTGCAAAAGAGTTTAAAGATTTTCAAGAGATTTCATTATATTTCGAGAAATTTGAAAGAATTCTAAGAGGTTTTAAGAGATTTCAAAATATGTAAAACGATTTTAAGAGATTTATAGAAAATTTAAAGGATTTTAAAGAATTTTATTTGACTTAAGGCAATTTCAACGGATTTCAAGATATTTATAAAAATGTTAAGATTCTTTTGTAAATCTCTTAAAATTGTTTAAAATATATCAAAATCCCTTGGAGTTCATTAAAATCTCTTGAAATATCTTTAAATCTCTTCCAATTCCTGCAAATTTGTTAAAATCACTTAAAATATCTTAAATCTTGTGAAATCTCTGAAAAAACCTCTTTTTCAACTCTTTTAAAATTCTTTTTAAATCCCTAAAATCAACTAGCATCCCTTGAAAATTCTTTTAAATCCTTTAAAGTCTTTTTATCCCTTGAAATTTCTTTAAAACACTATAAATCTCTTGAAATCCTTTAATAATTTTTGAAATCTTATTAAATCTGTTGAAATTCCTTAAAATTACTTCAAGATCCTTTGCCTTTAAATTCTATGAAATCTCTTAAAATTCCAGGTGACGCTGGGTAAATTTCAGCTAGTAAATAAATAAAAAATGTTGGTTTTAGAAACCTTAGAACATTTTTTTGGTTTTTTTTTTATTCCAAGAAGTTAAAAAAAAATCGTCAGATTAGACGTCTGAAACTTCAACCCAATGTTCATAGCTAGCCTGGCGAGTCTTTTTGCTCGCTAAGCTCTCATCACCGACGGTGATTTATTCACATTTCACACGATTTGACGCGGTTGTCATGGAAACAATGAAAAGTTGAAGAGGGCAGCACCTCGATATAGGCTAGAAAGTAGTGACACATAGATATTCGGCGTCCCCACTTCTAACCCTTGCCGCATCTAGGTACTAATATCTTTGCTATAACCACGCAAAACCTTGAAGTTTCATTGGACGAGCTGGAAAAGGGGTTAGTTTTCCACCAATCCCAGACCGTCGCCAGTTTTCGGTCATCTTTATTCACGCGCATTCTTGTGTTATTTTAGACACTCTGATAATTTTAATAAGGGAAAGTGGCGCCCTCAAGTTAAGTTCCCATTTGCGGAGCTTCTAGCCTGTCAGGCAGTGGATGCAGCGTAGCGTTACATGTTTTCGCTATCTCAAGGCTTCAGACAGTTCCGGACGAGTATCTCATCGCTGCTCGGGCTGTCAGTTAAATAATTAAATTAGTTCGCATTTGGTGTCTGTTTACTCAGAATCAGGTTTTGTAATGTGTGCAATTAACAACATGGGTAAGTAGGGAATTCACATTGAAAATGTGACATTTGCTTTGAAATTTCTTTTATATCGTAAATCGCAAGAAGCTCAAAGAAACACGTAACGTTCTTTTTTATTTGGTGAGTTTTTAGTGACTATGGACGATTAAATAATTCCTTTCTGATCCCTTGGAGATTTATGAATCTGCTATTCTTCTTAAAGTCATTAAAATGCGGTGGTAGCTCCTATCGTATTTATTGAATTTTGAGGTTATAGTTTTTACGAAAATATGACTTTTTAAAGCATAGATTGTATTGAACATTGAAATATTCATTATGTCTCGACCGAAAATAAATAAGTCTATTAGATAAAATACGAAAATCCATATACGAAAAAGGAATTGATGCCATGATTTGCTAACCTTAAAATATCATGAATAAAAATAAATTCAAACTCATTGACGCGAATCACCATTGCCTAACAAAATCAGAGTAGTAATTTGTTCTTTATTCCAGTTCGCCTCGGTCAGTGCTCACAAATAAATAAGCGAACAAACATTTCAATTTTTTTAAATAAGTGAAAATATACCCAATGTGACAAAATGGTACGTTTCAGTCATCTTCACACAATTATATCTAAACCAAAAATTATTTTTTCAGTTTTCATTCTTATTCTCTATCAAAAAAGTATACGAAATATTCCCTATAATTTTTGTCCTCATATTCCAATTTAAAAAAATCCTAGATATTAAATTTCCATGTAAAAAGCGAGGTTGGAGATGTTATCTCAGTGATTAAAATAAATAAATAGAGCTGTTTTACTCATGTCTAAATACGACGGTACTTAATTTGCTTTTTGTCAAGATTTTATATTTTGTTTTATTCTACAAATATTTCGTGTGAATGATAGATTATTTGTAACACTAGTTTTATTTAAAAAAATAAAAGAATTTCTATACGATTTTTATGATTTAAAATTAATAATATTGTATAGTTTCATGCATAAGATTCATAGTATACATTCATAGTATCATTACATAAATCTGTAAACTTTCGGATTTGCAACAACACATAATGAGGGGTGGAAATGCAAAAGCAGTTAACTGACAATTTTCCGAAAATTGTTTTTTTTTCTCGACAATTCTCAAAAATTCAAACACATCGAGTATTAGTCTTAGTCTTAGTTGTAATGTAGGCGGGCGGGCCCTGAGGTCCTACCCCTGGCGCTCAAGCTATAAAGCCTATTGTGCCATACCCGTGTTTGTTCTCAAGGCAGTACTACGAATCCGGCCATCCTTCGCCGAGTGTTTTTTGTAATCTCGGTGGGTTTTTTCGTTGTTATCAACGTTCTGAGATTATACCTCTCAGGTGCCAGGCATACATATCGCACAGTAAATGACGTCCTCCTTTGTTGATCAGGCAAAGTGATCCTCACCCACTCTGCCATTCGGCAGCCTCCCTAGCAGGCTAGGGTGTACGGAGCGATCCCTCTGAGGTCATCAGGTAGATGCACAGATTCGAAGCACTGTCCTGGTGTGTTATGTAAGTGTATGTGTGTGTGTTCATTACTCGAAATCGGCCAGCGACCATCGAGCGTGGTGCCTCCTGTAGGAGTCCCCAAACGCAAGAAGAACGCTGACTCATTTTCGAGTCTTCACAGAATCGGCTTCGACCCCCAAGGCTAGTCCCCTCGACATGGAGCCCCACCTTGGTATGATACCAGCTTTTTCTGAGGGGACCTACAGTTTAAGGTGGGTTCCGAACCACCGAAGCCCCGGTAGAAGTACATAGAAAAATTTGCATTGGTACCCGGCTCAGGGATCGAACCCCGGACCTCCTGCATGGAAATCCGACGCGCTATCGTCTGAGCCACCGAGGCTTCTAACACATCGAGTATACTATTTTTTTATTTTAATCACGAAAGGCATATATTTCAATATCTTCATGGTTCAACAAAAAAAAATGTACATTTTATTATTTATCACTGCATAAAAGCGAAAAATCGTCTGTCACACTGTCACACCGTCTAATTGAAAATTGATTTTCTCGGAACTGCATAACTTTTTTCGATAAAACATTTTCTCCGTGTTCATAAACTCAAAATCTCGGTTGCGTGTCAGCATTTTAAATTAAATGAAAATTATAATTTTCGTCACGATTTTAAGACGCTTTTTAGAAACCGTGAAATTCTAACCTCAAAACTAAAATTTAATTTTCTCGTAACCGAATGATTGTTTCTATCAAACTTTTTTTCTTTGTATTCATTAACTCAAAATCTCGGGGATTGAGCTTTATTTTATTTTCACAATGAGTAATTGAATGAGCCCGACATGATCACCTTCGGATAATATTTTCTCATAACTGGAAGCATCTTTTCAATAAAACTTTTTTTGGTATCGATTAAGCAATACGTAAGTTCAGAAGCAGAATTTGGTTTTTATTTTTTTAATAGCGATTTCGAATTTACACAATGTTTCTTCGCTCTCCTGCACAATTGCCATTTTGTCAGTTACCTTATTTTGCCTTTACACCCTCAAAATGCCTTTTACTAAAATCTTCAAATAGTTTAAACTTTTTGTTTTGTTTAGATATCCTGAATTCTTGATCACTTCTCAACGATGCCTCCTAAACGACCACCTGGTGCGGAGTTCCGGAAAAGAAAACGGTCCAAAGAAACCGATGACAAGAAAATGTCAAAAGCTTTGCTTAGCTGGGCAAACATAGACTCGACTGTACAACCTCAATCTAATAATGCTCTTCACGATTCTAAAAGATGTGACTTAGATGTAGCTGCAGACAAAATATTTCAAGTACCTACCACATCACAACCTGACAACGAAATCGCATCATCGCCGCAGGATACAGCCGATTCCAGTCTTCAAGATGAAAGTAATTAATTAAAAGAATCTTTGCATACAGATCCAGTGAAACAGACCGCCACTCTTGACCGAAATGATCGAAAATCATGGTTCCCAATGACTGACTCAATTCGTAGTTTTCTTGTCGAACGTGGTCCGGACCAAGGAAAAGAATAAGATTTTTGTCTATCCGAAACCACTGAGCCACCAGAGCAAGATTTTAACGGCTGACGACATTTAAATCCAAGGATTCCTGAGCATGAGAACTCGCCACTACACCGTGAAAATTGTATTAAATGGAAAGCTCTGGAAAAAAATTTGAGGGTAAAATCATCCATTGATGCGTCTCTTCAAATCGCAATTGATCAAGAAAAGGAAAAATGGCGGCAAATTCTAAGGGCACACATTAGTGTCATTCTTTTTTGTGCTGAGAACAATTTAGCTCTAAGAGGAACTGATGAAAGAATTGGCGAACAGAGTTCAGGAATATTTTTAAACGCTATTAACTTGATAGCGAATTATAATCCAGAATTAAAATGACATATTGAATCTCATAGAAAGGGAAGCGTGACTTATTTCTCTCCATTGATTCAAAACGAAATCATTGAGTTAATGGCGGCTGCTGTTAGAAAACAAATTCTTGACGAAGTGAAGTCCGCCAAATATTATTCTATTGTTTTTGACTGCACTCCAGATTTTTCGCATCAGGAACAGATGTCCCAAATTTTGAGATATGTGAGAGTTGTTAATGGGAAGGTCACCATAGAGGAACGTTTTATTGACTTTATTATCTCTCACGAAAAAACTGGCGACGGATTAGCAAATGAAATTACCAGAAAATTGGAAGCGGATGGTCTCAACATAAAAAATATCAGAGGACAGGGCTATGATAATGGAAGTAATATGAGCGGAAAATACAACGGTGTCCAAGCTAAGATTCGAGAAATGAACGAACATGCTCAATTTGTTCCATGTACGGCACATAGTTTGAACCTTGCAGGAGTTCATGCTGCCAACGTTTCATCCGATATGATAACGTTTTTCGGTATTGTTCAAAGCCTTTTTACTTTTTTTTCTGGATCAACAATTCGTTGGGAAGTTCTGATGCAACATATTAGTGTATCTTTGAAATGTCACGCAGACACTAGGTGGTCGACTAAATCAAGGGCAGTGAACGCCTTAAACACACAACTCCCACAAGTTGTCACTGCATTAAATGTTTTGACTTCTGATAAGTATAATGCTGACACTATTGCAACATCTAAAAGTTTATTGACTAATATAGATTTCAAATTTCTGTGCACCTTAAGTGTGTGGGCTCGAATTTTAACTGCCATTGACAGAGTGAATCGATGCCTACAATACAAAAATGTCACGGTAGATAGAGCATCCAAAATGGTAGAAGGACTCACAAAACAGATTCGAAACATCCGAGATGAAGATTTTGAGAAAAAAGTCTTTGATGTAGCGGAAAATGTAGCTACAACCATTGAAATTGAAAATGATTTTGCTCAGAAAAGGAGACGATGTGTCAAAAGACAAGACATGGATGAAAGTTTGGACGCAGGTTACAACATAACACCAAAACAAACATTCAAAAAATGGAATATTTGAAGTAATAGACACTTTAATAACTCATTTCAAATGAAACGGTAAAATTTCAAGCAGATACACTTTTCGCTGAGTCAGAATCAACAGCTTCGTTGGACTTGCTTCACGTACTTCATGAATATTCCTTGGCGGAAACTTATCCGAACATTGATATAGCTCTGAAAATTTTTCTCAAATTACCTGTGACTGTAGCTTCTTGCGAACGAAGTTTCAGCAAACTGAAACTGATCGAAACATACTTAAGATCGTGTATGGAGCAATTGAGATTGACGAGTTTGGGCGTCTTGTCCATAGAAAATGCAATTGCAAGACAACTTAATTACGATTATATCATTGATACTTTCGCATCACAGAAGGCACGAAAAGTTAAGATTTGAATATTTTCTGAATTCCCTTTTTTACAATTTAATTCGAATTGTTTTAATTTTGTAAGACATAGTTCCTTGACTTACTAAAGAATTAATTCAGTTCACATTTATTTAGTGTGTGTAAGTACA
>CAKNYM010024479.1:0-11925 GCA_932195095.1 Andricus curvator
ATTATTAATTTTGACTAACCTCTGGATGTGCTAAAAAATCATTCGACCCGTGATAGATGGCAACAGGAAAATTATTTTTTTCCAAGGGATAATCCGGTGGAGTTGTTGAATTATACTCTTTTAGGTTTCTTTCTGAACCATTAGGATATGGTCGAAAAGTGCCTTTTATATAAAAAGAAATTAGAATTAAATTCAAATTTAATAAAAAATATAAGATTTTACATATCGGGATAATATTTTCCATATCCAAAATGCGCCAATTGTTTTAGTGAACTTCCAGCAGGTGCATAGTTTAGGTAATTATCAAGTACCTCCTAAAAAATTCTTAATCACTAAAAAAGCCGAAAAATTTATAACCACACACAGCTTGAGGAAATGTACTTTGTTCTTCAAAAAAGTTAACAGCCTTTGATTTATTCCGATTTATTTTAAATATTTTAAAACATTTCAATTTGAGGTTTTTTAGATTTTAATTTCCTTTCATTGTCTGAAATGTTACAGGTATTCCTGAAATTAATATACTTTGATAATATTAAGTGATACATAAACATTTATATTTTATAAACAATTAGGATACACTGTAATAAATTGTTTGCAAAAATAATTATTTTCAATAGGCAATAACCATTATTATATTTTTAAATATTTTTGTAAATGAAAATTTAACTATTCCATGCTTGGTTGAACATCAATCTTCTTCAGTTGAAATTTCATCTATTTGTTTGAAAATTTCGGTACTTTGTGGAAACTTAGTCTTTTCTGGTAGAATATTAAGTAGAAAATAAAGTTGAAAATTCCATTGAAAATTAAAATATCTGGTTGAAAATTCCTACAGTTTGTTGAAAAATATTCTTTTTTGGTAGAACAAGAATCTTTTTGGTTTGAAATTCATTTCATTGGATGAAAATTCTTTTTGTTAATTGAAAAATAATTTTTTTAACTTAATTTTTTGTCCATTTTTTTTTATAGATATTTAACCTGTTTGACTGAAAATACATTTGTTTGAGTGAAAATTTAACTATTTCGTTGAACATTTATTTGATTAAAAACATATTTCTGTAACTGGAAATTAATCTATTCTATTTGTTCTTGAAAATTGAGCTTTTTAGTAGAAATTCATCTAGTTTGTTGAAAATTTGTCTTTTTTCAATAGAAAATGAAACTATTATGTTGAAAATTCCATTCAAAATTAAGGTACTTGGTTGAAAATGCAATTATTTTGTTAGAGATTATTCTTTTTTGATAGAAAATTAATCTTTTTGGCTAACATTTCATTTCTCGGATCAAAAATTATTTTTTTTATTGAAAATTAATTTTTTAACTAAAAATTTAACTATTCCACTTTTTGTCGCAAATTTTTTTTCGATAGGGATTTAATCTTTTTGGTTGAAAATTTAATTATTTTCTTAAAAATTTATTCTATTTGGTTAAAAACTTATTTCTCTAACTGAAAATAATTCTATTCTATTTTCTGTTGTATTTTTTTTTAGTTGAAAATTCATCTATTTAGTTTAAAAATCATCTATTTTCGCAGAAAATTCATCTTCTGTGTTGAAAATTCTACAATTTGGTTGAAAATTAATTTTTCTTTATTAAAGATGCATCATTTTAGTTAAATTCATTCCTTTGTCTTTTTTAGTCAAAAATTCAACTATTTTGGTTGCAATTGCATATTTTTGATGGCTTCAAAACTCAATATTTGGATGAGATTTTTTTTCTGTATTGATTGAAAAATCTTTCTTGATTGAAAATTCAATTTTTTTGTTGAAAATTCTTATTTTTTGGTTTAATTTAACAGTTTTTTATTAAAACTGAAAATATTTGTTCTGTAAAAATATCAACTATTCAACTTTTTCTTCCGAATTCATTTTTTTATTCAAGATTCATCAGTTAAGTTAAAAATTTGACTATTTTATTGACAATTTCCTTTTTCCTGGTTGGAATATTATTATTTTAACAGAAATTGCAATGATAAAATTTTTACATTAATAAATCTTAAATTTTCGTCAGTTCTATTATGTACACAAAAATGTGAAATTTTTTGTTACTACCCTTCAACTGAAACTCAATTCTTAATTATGTGTGTGAATTGGGCAACATTCCTTTCTTCAAGTTTTTCAAATTACCCAATCTGCATTTAGAAAAAGAAATTTTTTGTAGCTATTCAGACGATCGAGGGAAATCCAAATCTAAAAAAAAACTTCAAATTTTAATATTTTTCTACAAAAACGGTTTATAACAATGATTATTGTTGCAAATTTTAATAGTTTTGTGACTAGCAATCATTTAAACAATAATTCAAAAAATCTTCTATGCAAAAAACATTTTTTCACACGAAACGGCCAAAGTTTCTAATTTGTTTATCTAATTTGGTTATAAAAATTGAAATTCGCGTATTTTGTCAAATATTATCAAAAACATACTATTTTTTGGAATATCTGCGGCTATTCCGGCCACTAAAGAAAATTAAAATCTGAAAAACCTTAAACTTCAATATTTTGCAACAGTAATTGTTTATAACAATGTTTATTGTTAACTTTTTGAATGTTGTTGTAAATAAAAGTCATTCGTGCAATA
Organism: Andricus curvator; assembly: GCA_932195095.1. Taxonomy (NCBI): domain Eukaryota; kingdom Metazoa; phylum Arthropoda; class Insecta; order Hymenoptera; family Cynipidae; genus Andricus; species Andricus curvator. The sequence goes on from CAKNYM010024479.1 coordinate 2,578, forward strand.
TTTGAAAACAGTTTTAGTGCAACAGACAATGTTTCTCTACACTACATGATACAATTTATAATTTGTTTATAAAAATTTCAATTGTTCTATTTCACCGCATACTATCAAACCAATAATTTTTTTCGAAATATCTGTAGCAATTCCGACAATTAGATGAAATTAAACAATGAAAAAACCCTAAATTTTAATATTTTCCCTCATTTATTGTCTATAAGAATGGTTATTCTTAACTTTTTAACTATTTTTGTGACTATCAGTCTCTTATGCAATAAATCAAAACTCTATTAATGCAAAAAACAATTTTTTTCCACACGACAGGGCCAACATTTCTAATTTTTGTACCTAATTTATTTATAAAAATTCAAATCATATTTTGAAAATAATTCTCAAACACATATTATTTTCAGCAATATCTGTAGCAACTCCAGCAATTAAAATAAATTAAAATATAAAAAACCTCAAATTTAGATATATTGTCACAATAATTTTTTATAACAATAGTTACTCTTAACTTTTATAATATATTCGTAACTACAGACGATTAAAGAATATACAAGAATAACTCAAATTTTAATATTCTTCGACACAAACTATTTATAACAATTCTAATTGTGGACTTCCTAACACTATTTGCAAGTTCGCTTATGAAATTTCTTTATAGAAACTTATTATTAAGATTATTAAAACGTACAAAACAGTTAAGTAAAAAATGGTACTCCTAAATTTTCGAACGAAAAAAGTGCGTTTCCTCCCACTTTGCCCCAGTTTAGTCATTGAAAATTAACAAACCGTATTCAATTCGTCATATCCAGGGCCAACAACTGTAAATATAGCTAAAATGCAAACATCGTGAAATCGAGCTCCCGACATGCAAAAATGTTTTAAGAAAGTTCGAATTATAAATGTAGATCGAAGAATTGGAAAAGATCCCACTCTATCTGTGAATGCCTGTAAGTATTAAGGTGGCGTTTCAAAATGGAATGTTCAATTTTACAAAAAACTGTACCCCTCCAATATTTTCTTCTCAGTGGCAAAATTCATGTATTCAACAGGAGTTTTTTCATAACTTTCAACTTTACATTCTCACTTGCTACCAAAAACAGTACAACAAACGTTTCTACAATTTTTGCACCCATAGAATACATTTCAAAAATTTCTAAAGTTCCAAAAACTTCTGGGCACCACTAAAATTTTCTTTTTATTTTGAAAAAATGGTAGTGAATTTCTTTTGAGAGAAAAAAATGGAAGGGGTACCGTTTTGGAAAATTAAACGCTTGATTTTCAAGCGCCACCTTGGTAAGAATGCATATAGTTTATAATAAAAAAAATATGATTTACAGTATAATTATTACCAGAAAAATTCTTACCCCAAGTAAATTATTGTATTTTGTAACAATTTGTAGTGCACCTTTTATGTTCCCCATATAAACAGCTGGAGACAAAGCTACTGAAAATTTTATTTTCTCATTGTATTCTGGTTTTAAGGATCCCATAACAAAAGTCTGAGTACACCCTTGAGAATAACAAACCAAGTGAAGATTCTTTTTATTTGTATTACTCAAAACGTAATCGATTGTTGCTGGCAAGTCATATATGCCCATCTCGTGATAGCTTAAAAAAATTAATTGTTGAATAAAAATTAATTGATAGGAGTATGAAAATAATAATAAAGGTATAGTAGTATACCTAAAGTCCCAAAATCCGTGACTCCAATGTGATTTTGATACGTGTTTAGTACTGTAAGTATTTCCACGATTGTTACACAACCAGACGTCATAGCCCCTATCAACTAAAATTAACGCTGAAAAAAATTAAGATCACAACTGTAATTGTTTGTTAAAACATGTACTTTTTGTAAAAAAATGTACAAAGATTCACAAAAAAAATACAGTTAAACACAAATAGCTCATTTTTCCTTGTACTTTCTTGTAGAAAAGTAAATAAAATAATAATAATAAAGTACAAGTTTCTACAATTCAAAGATTTGTATAAATTTATATTCATTTTTTTGTTTACTTTGTTGTAAAAATCTACAAGGTATTACAGAAAACTACAGAATTTGGGTGTTTGCGTCATTAAAACACTTTTAATTTTAGGTAAATTATTGTAGAAAATTGCAAATATTTACAAAAAAATACAAGATGTCATCACTTGTAGATGTTTCCACTTGTAGTTTACTGTTCATTTTTGTAGGATATGTCATATATAAGTTTCTACAAAAAAGGACAATTCGAAAAAAAATATTACACTTTTACCAAGATTTTCTGCTATTATAATAAATACAATAAATTATTGAAAACTGAACAATAATTGTCTTTGCACGACGATCCTGAATCTTTTCAAAATTAAGCAAGTTACAGATTTTAACGTTAAAAATAGAAATTTTTCAATTTGAAAGCCTCAGTAGTTAAACAAATGTAATCGCCCGATTGAAACTTTATAAACAATTCTTAATTTAAAAATAATTTGAAAAACTAAACGCTCTTATTCAATTCCAAATCCTATTCAAATATTGTTTCAATCTAAAATATTCCATTTTTAACCAATTTAATTCGAAATTTTTAAATTAAGGAATACATTTTTTTGAATATTTAGCAATATTTTACTTTTCATTAAAAATGGGTATTATAAATCAAATATTAAAAACTACACAATTTCAAACTTAATTATTTTAAATAGATTTTTAAAATAGATTTTAACAGATATTTACAAGTTTTGAGAAGATCCAAATTTAATTTAAAACTGGAAAAGAGGCCGAAAAATAAAAAACTTTCGAAATAAAATTTTTAAGCTTTTTAAGGAAAATAAAAAAAATTTTGTAAAGCTGGCAAAATTTAGATTGATTTTTTGTTTTAAAATATTAATTTTAAGAGAATATTTAAAAAGATATAAAAAAATCTTTGAATAATAAATGATAATTGAACAATTAATAATTGGAAACTAATCAAGTAAGTTTAAAATATCTTTAGAAGTTTTGAAAAGAGTCCGAAATAATTTAAAACGTGAAAAGATTTCAAAACATTTTAAACACAATGTACATTTTTAAAGATGTCGAACACAAAATTTATAAGCTTTTCAAGCATTTTGTGAGGTTTCAAATAAATGAAAAATTTGTATAAGAATTCTTAGAAAAACTAACGATATATTGTTTTTTTTTTACAAAATTAATTTTAAAATAACATTTAATAAGATTTCCGAAATTTTCAAAAAAGAATCTGGACGATTTTAAATAAAATTCCGAGTTCCAAGATAATAAAATTATTATTAGATTTCTGGAAAATTTTTAAAGAATTTTTTTCAAACCAATTTTTAAGAGAATATTTAAAAAGATTTTAAAACAAATTTGAATGTATACATGGATTTTCGTAGCTTAAAATTGTGTAAACTGATCTAATTTGAAAAATTTATAAATTATTTGATCCATATTCTTCAATTCATAGCATTGAAAATGATGGCGTGGATTTAAAAATTTTTTAAACATTCAACTGTACAATGTATAAAAGTTAAAATTTGAAATTTTGCAGTTTAACGCCTTTAAATTAAAAAATTTTCAATTGTAAAGTTTTAAAAGCTTTCATTTTATACGCGAAAATTATAAAAGTAGAACAAATTTGTAAATAATATTTATAAATTCATTACTTTTATGGATTTGCATTTCTTCAAATTTATAATAAAATTTTTATTGCGAATTTCTTCAAAAAGGAAGCTATAAAATCTTTTATTTTATTTCGAGTGTTGTAAACAAATTAAACACGCAATTAAACATTTTTTATAAAACATCCATTTCGCACAGCTTCAGAATGTAAATATTTCAAATTCGTGGTCAAGGACATTTTTCCGGACATTTTTCAGTGTTTTCTAAAATTTCCCACTTTTTGTTCATTTTTTAATTAGAGTCTGGTAATAATTGATGCATAATTCATTAATTTATTCAAAAGAATTCTTTGAACAATGTATTATTGTTTTGAATAATATTCTCTTTGAATAATGCTAGAAAGTTGCGGTTTTTTTAAATGTTCAACTTTTTTCCACTTTTCAATTGAAGCGAGAGAATAATTAATGCAACTTAACAAACATAATTGTAATAACAAATAAGTATTTCTCACGACTATCTTTTTAGAATAATGCTAGAAAGTTGCCCGTTTTTCTGAAATTTTCAGCTTTTCTTAGACTTTTTCGTTGAGATCAAATAATAAATATTAATATTAGATACTATTAATCATTTTAAAAAATTCTCTCAGTAACTACTTCAAGGAAAATTCACATTTAATATGATCTATATAGAAAATTTGAAGAATATTTCCAATATCTGTTTAATTTCAGAAAAATATATTCAGAAAAAAAGAAAGAGTTTGTTTCAAAAATGATACTCTTTAATGTTTGTTTATTCACTGCTGAGATGGCTTTGAAAGTTTACTTATCGCGCTCATTTATAGAGAAAAAATTTTCATAAATACAAATTCATAAATACGATACTTTATTTTTGTTATGTTTCACGAATAAGTGAAGCAACCTGCTGGTATCGACAGACAGCTTATATTATTTTTGTTCCGTGTTATTTCTTTATAAATAAAAAGCCAAAGCAAAGTTAAAAATTTCAAAAAAAAACAGAAGTTTTTATCATCATCTAAGAGAAGATAGTTATCAAGAATCGTTTAAACAATAATGTTTGTTAACTTACATTAATCATTACTTAATCAATTAGCATTATTACCATTATTGGTTTAACAATTATGATTGTTGATTTGCATTAATTACTACCTCTTTCTGAGTAAAATAGGGAGAAAAAAATAAAAATTTCAGAAAAAGAGCAACTTTCCAGCATTATTCAAACAGAATATTATTAAAAATAATAATAAATTGTTTAAGAAATAACTTTGTTCACTTAAATTAAATATTTGATAATAATAAATAAATAACATCTTTCTCTCTCATTAAAAAGTGGACATAAAGTGAAATATTTTAGAAAAAACTGAAACCTTCTAGCAATATTCTAAGAGAATATTATTTTAAATATTAAAAAATAGTTTGAAAAATTATTTCTGTTGAATTGATGGAGGCTTTACTTTAATTAGAAAATTAAATGTATGTTGAAATATTTGGAAGAAACAGCGACTATCTAGCATTAATATAGAAGAAGATAGTTCCAAACAATAATAATTCGTTGAACAATTATGATTGTTGATTTGCATTAATTATCACTTTATTCTGTGTAAAAAAGTGACAAAAAGTTGAAAATTTCAGAAAAAACCACAACTTTTTTAGCATTATTCAAACAGAATATGATTAAAAATAATAACAAATTGTTTAAGATATGAAGTTCTTAACTTGAAATAATTATTTAATAATAAATAGCAATTAACCTCTCTCTAATCAAAAAGTGGACATAACGTGTAAAATTGCAGAAAAAACTGAAACTTTCTAGCATCATTCTAAGAGAATATTATTATAAATAATAATGAATAGTTTAAACAATTATTTCTGTTTAATTGATCATGGCTTTAGGCAACCTTAAACGTTGTAAATATTTTGAAAATTTCAGAAGAGAAAATGGCTGAAAACAATAGTAAATTGTTTAAATAATTTATGTAAACATCCAAATATTATCAGTCAAAAGAAGTATTTCAAGTATTAAAAACAATGGGGTTTTTTGGGAGCCTATAAAACAGACTTACATGGGTGATATATAAAAATTAATTATTCGTTTGTATTCTATAGCTAATTTTGAAGAGGAATGTTGAGTTTGTACTTGATTCACCTAATTTTGACGATTTTGAATAAAATATACAAAACAGTCTTTTTTTCTTATGTTAAATATGTGTTAAACTTGATGGGGCTTGCGGAACATCTAAATATTTTTTTAAAGCATTTATTATTTTGTGGATTCGAAAAAATTTAGGGGCGGTTAAGCATGATAATTAAAAAAAAAAAAAAATATTTGGACCATCATGTTGTTCCTAATGCACTTTATTCTTTAGAATTATTTTTTCCGCTCATTATTATTATTTTTTTGATTATGATTTAAATTATATTATGATTATATTAAATTATTATGTATTATTATTATTATTATTATTTTAATGAAGTTGAATGAAATGGAACTATAATTACCACAATTAAAACAGGTTTCATTTACATTGCTTAGTGTAAAATCACGAAATTCAATTAATTTCAATTCAAAGAAGAACTTTTATGAATTTAATTTATAAAAAATCAATTTTACCCATTGATCGATCGGGTCCTGTAATAACCCAAGTAGCTGAGGAACCGATAAGGCCATGCATCAGTAGAGCCACTTTTTCTTTTTTTGTTCCATTTGATTTTTCGTTGATTGATCCAGGAATTCGGTGAAGTTCCAAAATATATCCATCTTCAGTTGTCACTTCATGAATCTCAACCGCATAACCATAACTCAGTATCAATTGAGGCTAGAATAAAATCGAACAATTGATTTTTAATTATTTATTCTAACCCGTTTTCACTTTTTAAATAATGAACCTTAAAAAATGTCTTACGACTTTCACGGGTGGATCTGTATGAGCACTTTCAGTAAAAACAACTCCACGGTATAAAAATATCGCAAGAATAAAAAATGTGTTTTCCATTTATAAAAATTTTTTTTAATCAAGTCCACTTGTTTTCTTTTTAAAATTTTTTTATAATTGTCCAAGCTTGTTTAGATTTAAAAAATTTCGGGCGACACCTTGCCTTATATACCGTTTAGAGTCGACTGAACTTGACTAAATAAGGAATTAATTGATTGCTACTTATCTCTAATCGGCAAAATGAGTTTGGATTAAAAATGTACATTGTGCTGTCTGTAAGAGAAAAATCACGAAACGTCGAAAAGAATGTACATTTTAATTCATTGTTCTTTATAACGGAGGTACATTAAAATTTTCATTTGTGTTTAACAATCCTTATTACCCTATAAAAAAAAAAGTATGATGTGAACACATGCGCTAATTTCTTTTAAATTAAACGTGCATGGTTGATTGCCAAAAAGTTTACCATTTTAGGCAATGAGATTCTCGAAAAGAAAACAAATTCCAAACTGACTAAAATATTTTTTGTTAATTAATACTAACCCAAGAAACTAAGTTATCAAGTAATTTATTTGTCACGGATATTAATTTTGCAAGTTGCTAAAGGTGGCATGACAGGAGATGCTAATGTTAAAAAAAATTCTTGCTTTGAATCAAGTCTGCATTTGGAATGAAAAAATTTCTGATTTCAATAGTTTTTGTGTGAAACGTTTCCGTTTAAATTCTAAATCCAAAAAAAGATCTTACACAAGAACTATTGAAATTAGCTAATTTTTCAATCCGAATACAGATTTGATTGAAAACAGGAATAGGCCCTAATTATCTAAAAGATATGTGATTCTAACATCTATGAAGTAAAATGAGGTAATTCAATTTTGAGATTGGCTCCTGGTTTCAACGCCGTGAACGAGAGATTCAGGATTAACATTTGCGGAAGTTACACCAAGTTAAATTTGCAGAAAATTTTAGAATAAATCATAGAAAATGAATTAACGTTTTTTAATACTAGTATGAACCTAACGAAATTTTATAAATTGCAATTTTCAAAAAAGCAGGCCTCACAGTCCCTATGGGATAAAATATAGGGAACAAAGAATACCATCTGTCACGCTCATAGGGTATTCAAAAATATTTAAAAACTTCATTGACTTCATTGAATGAGTTAAAAGAATTCAATGAAATGCCTAAGAATTTAAGGTCAGTTTTAAAGACTTCAAAATGAACTGAACAAAAACTTTTTAAAAATCCATTGAGTTGAGTAGAATTGAGTGAATTCAGAAGAATTCAAAAGAATTTGAAAGAATTCAGGATAAATTAATGAGAATTCAGGGCGGATTCCATATGAATTGCAAAAAATATTTAAATATATTATAATATCCTTTGAAGTTCTATGAAATTCGATGGTATTTCTATAAATACTAAAAAATTTATTAAAATACCTTGGGAGATTTTAAAATCCCTTAAAATCATTGAAATTCTTTGAAAATCTTATAAAACCCCTTAGAATCTTCTAAAATAACTTCAAGCCTTATAAGTCCTGTGAAGTTCTTCCATATCTTCCAAAATTCTAGAAAATTCTTCATGCTAAAATATTTCAAACACTTTAAAATCCCTTTAAATTAATGAAATTTATAAAAAATTCCTTGGAATATTTTTAAAATCCCCAAAAATTCTTCAAATTAAAAGTTCTTGAAAATGCCTTAGAAGTTTGAAAAATACCCAAAAATATTAAAAATTATTTAAAATTATCGAAATCTATTCAAAATTTCTTGAAATCTTTAAAAATACTCTGAAATATTTCTAAAGAATTCAAGACTATTCAGAAATATTTTGTTTGAATTTAAATAATTCAAAATTGTATAAATTAAAATTTAAACGTTCAACATTCCGACATTTTTAATCTAAATTTTTCAAAATTATACGATTTTCAATTGAAATTCTTTATTCCTAAATATCTGTATGATAGAAAAGGTTAAAGTAGGAATTCATTCATGTTAAAAAATTAAAACTATTTGGTTTAAATTATTATTATGGTTTAAGATTCTATATTTTTTTAAATTCACATAAATTGTGAAAAATTCTACAATTTTCAATTTCTAGTAGTAGAATAGAATTTTAGAATTTAGAATAGAATTCAGTAGGATGGAATTTAGAAAACAATAGAATTTGTAGTAGTAAAAGTGTTCTTTGATGCCCTTTTAATAAAGTTTTCAATTTGTTTTGTAAACGCCAAATTAAAAAGCTTTAAGATTTGAACCCCTTAAAGTGAACTGTTAAAAATTTTAAGAAAAGTTTCAAGTTCAGAAGTGTAAAAATTTCTAACCATTTTAAATCTATAAGCTTCAAATTTTAGGGCCTATAAATTTTGAATCTCAAACTGAAAAAACTCTACTTCTCTTCAAATTTTCGGAATAATGAATATAACGAATAAGTATTTGAAACATCTAAATTAATGCTACAGAATGTGGATCTGTATGCAGTTGGGACATGCACTTTTTAAAAAGTCATAAAAAATTATAGAAAATTCAAATAACTGTTTTGTTCGTCAAATTTCTAATAAAGTTAAATTTAAAAAAAAGTGTAATAGTTAATATTTTAGCTGAAAAATACAAATTTTTAAACTAAAAAACATGACTTCTTAACAAAATTGTTAAATTTTCAACAATATAATTACATTTTTCAACCAAAAAGACGAATTTTCAAACAAGAAGATTAATTTTCTACCAAACAGTTGCATTTTCAACCTGAAAATATGAATTCTCAACAGAAGTTAATTTTCAAACAAACAGTGGACATTTTTAAC
>CAKNYM010024487.1:0-13989 GCA_932195095.1 Andricus curvator
AGGATACGCTGTAGCGTATCCGCTCCGTTCGTTCGGTCCGCCAGGGTAGTCGCTGGTGATTCTCGCTGTCAGAAAATTCAAATTTGAGGTCAAAATTGTCAAAAACAAAATGGCGGACCAACTTTGGAAAAATTGGCGTTACGTTCGTGAAAAGTAATCGTCAGGGAGTTTTTGGTGTCAAGGTATTCGAATTTGAGGTAAAAATGGTCAAAAACAAAATGGCAAAGGGGCCATCCCTATACCAAGTGGACAATTTTTTACCACTTTTTGGACCCCCCCCCCCCCCCGTGTACAACCGTGGAATTTTGACGAACACCCCCCTCCCCAAAATCTGTCCACGTGGACATATTTTATGAAAATATAGGATATTATTGGCCTCTCTCTCGGCCCCTTGGACCCCGTTATCGACGAATCGAGCCAAGCGAAATTCTATAGGAACGGCTCACACCGGGGCTCCTTTTACTCCTATCTAATTGTTTAATTTTTTATATTTTACAAATTTATGTTATTTATATAACTATTGAATTATTCCTATTTAATTCACCCCTGTTTTCGGAAAATATTCTTAAGACCTGTGTAGATAGGACTAGAGTTTTTTCGAGTACTTTAAAACCTTGCAGTGACCAAAATGAGCTAGGAAAAAATCGCCATGACCCAGGATTAAAATTTGGACATACAACGAATTGTTAAATTTTGTATGTTTGATATTCAATAAAATTATCATTATAATTCATGAGTGAAAATTTTGTATGCGCATGAGTGGGATTTTGTAGCACAAAAATACACTAAAGAAATCTGCAAGACCGGGGTATCGAAATTGAACTTACAGTAAATTTTCAAAATTTGGAATTTGGTATTTCTTAGAATTTTTTCTTCTGTATTTCTATGCTAAAAAGGCCCACACATGCGCAGAAGAAATTTTGAACCACAATTTATAAAGATAAATTCAATTAATACCACAATCTTTTTTTTGATAATTCGCTGTATTTTTACTTTCGATTCCTGGATCTTGTCGATTTTTTTTCCAGTGTGTATTTATATGCTGAAAAAACCTATATATGCTCATAAGTATTTTAAACCACAAATTACAAAGATATTTTCATTAAATACCATAATCAAAATTGAAAAAACTTGTCGCGAATTTACAAAGGTGTTACGAACTTTTTCCTGAAAAAAGGGTGAATCAACTAGGAATTATCTCTTAGAAAACAATTCACTAAAATCCGCAAAAAAAAAATTGGAAAGACTTTTTTGACTTTCAGATATGTAAAAAAACATTAAAACTTAAGAAAATTCAAAAACTCAGCAAAACAGAAATCTTTAAACATTTTTTCCAGCGCGGCTAACCAAGCTGCATGGCTATCGATTCTAAATTAATTATTTACTTTTTTAGGATCACAATATGTGACGTGTGCCGAAGAAAGGGGTTTTACTCTGAAAAGTGAGATTTTTCAGGGCGAGCGGTCGAAGTCGACCGGATAGACGCGACTTTTAGGAGAGAGGGAAGACTCACGAAATCTTCCCTCTCTACTTACCACTACATTTTCACGAGGAAAGAGATAGGTCGGAGACGCGGCTCACGGATGGGTATAGATGAGACGCGGAGATGTAGTGGTGAGTGGTGGGAGGTGTTTCACGGGATCTCGAGCTCTGGAGCGAGAACCTGATTTCTCGGATACCTAACAACTCAATTATTAGCAATAATAACGCTCGAAAATTTTTGTCGATGGTTTCATTAAAAACAGCAACTGACAAACTATCGAAAGGTGTAAAAACCTCGATTTCGATTTTTTTAGAGTAAGCCCCCTTTCTTCGGCGCACGTCACATATGATCATTTTTCGCGTTGTAGCGATTTCGAATCCCAGAATTTGTTATTTTCGACCCACCCTATTGTGCATTTCTTATCGAAAAACCTTTTTAGAGATGCACTGATATCTGTTAAATTTTTTTTTTTAAATTGACAAGGTTTCAAACATTGAAAGAATTTTTTTCTATGCCTCAAACATCTTTTGAAAGATTGTTTATTTAGTTGTAAAATTTAGAATTGTTTTTTTAAAAACACTGATTTCGTGCTATTTTCAGACAGAACAAGACACTGTACCTAGGTCTGTGGCTGCTTATTCAGATATTGCAAAATAAAGTACAAATTTTACTTTTAATGATTACTTTAATATTTGTTTCTTATTTTGCATTAAATTTTATTCTCAGATACCCTGAAAAATGTATCATTTTAATAAATTTATATTATTGCCATTCATAATATGCATTGGTATTGAAACAAAAATATTTTCATTGTCTTGTTTTTATAATTAAAAAAAAATTGCGCATCCTATGAAAAAAAATGTATTATACATTTTATTGCAACTTATGTCGTTTTTCCATCAATTTAATTTATTTTTAATGTTATTTTTTACGATTTAAACTAAAAATACGCATCATAGCTTAAGGTGGTTCTAAGCAAATTTGTAGATATAATTTAGGCGAAAAACTTGTTAAATAAAATGTTATTGTAGCTTGTGTTGTAAGGTGGTGATTAGTCACCCGTTATGGATCCTTCCCCAGCTGTTAAGAATTACAAAACTAAACATTTGACCGTGATTATTCCCATGGCCGGCACGAGCTCTAATTAGAACATAAATTTAGAGATAAGATCTTATTATAACCTAAGGTGTGATGAATGAGAGTAAATATATTTTTCTTAATTTTAATTTTGGAGAACAGATAGTAAACGAGCTATTTAGGTTGGAAATTTTCAACTAAATTTTATGTAACTTGTTATTACCAAGTAGGTTATATTAGGTACCTGAAGCTACAAGGTAAAGGGGATCTTTGGAATCGCCGAGTCCATTTTTTATTGAAAAAATACGGCTGGGAAAAACACTGCCACCAACTCCAACCACCCACACCACGCAACTATGCCACCCGCACCACCTCACTTGGCCAAGCTGATCACACTCACCCACTGTCATGTCACACTACAGACGATTATGGGGCCCATACGGATATTAATCTATGGACTTCAAAAATGATCCAAACTAGAAGGATTATTTGTAAAATACCAGGCCATGCCAGACCGATACCTGTCACAACACACGGAAGCATCCATCTTGTGCCGGCCGGCATTCCGCATACCGGAACGGTCCGAATTCCATCTACCTGAGTCCCAGAAATCGAGCTTGGGAAGGCAGCACCGACTGGACGGAAAATTGGGCGCGAGCGGGAAGGAACTGGCGAGTGGAGAGGACGCAGGAGCTCAGTTTCGTGTCGGCCATTGACGAGTTACAAGGAAAAACGAAAGACGATTGATAACTGCCAAAGTACTTGGAAGAGTCCATTTTATTTTGCCGGACTGGCGTAGAGAAATAAGGACTCTGTGATTCCAGGATCAAGGTATGCGTTACCATTTATTCTTCCTTTTCTCCGGAATGTTTTTGCTGTGTTCTTGAGATTAATTGTGTGTTAGAGTGTGCTCTACCAGTATGGGTAATTTAAAGATATCTGTAACGATTATTAATAGTTAAATGGGTCTAAAAATTCAGGCCGACGCCATGTCGAATTTAGTGTGCCTCTTTGTAATAAGATTTTTCGTGTAGGTTAAGCTTTTTTTTTGTGTATTTGCAGTTCCGTAATGAAACTTTGATTTCCCTTTTTTGTTGACCTGAATATTTTACAAGATATGTTAATCATGGTTTGGGTCTAGACCCCTTTTGTACATTCACCTTTTGTAACAATATCATCCTTAATTGAGCAAGGTCAGAGCAAAAGAAAGACTCCTCACAGTCGTGACGAAAAACGAGACAAGTACCTTTAGAAAGAGAAACTCTTACGCAGAATGCCTGAAGAGCAAGACAGCGCAGCGATAATTGTCTCGTTTTTCCTCACGACTCTGCGGAGTCCTCCTTTTGCTCTGAGGTGCTCAATTGTAATTAAAATTACATAGTTCTTCTATTTTTTATAAAAATTTGAATTATGGAGTACTTCTCTCGCCCCCATGAATCCCTCTCCCTGAGCTAGGGACTTTTTACAAGAAGTTAGTTAAATATAAATTTTGTGAACAATTTTGGAGTGATGCAGAAGATGTGTCTGGCACCTGATAACTGAGTGTATTCTTAAGCTATTTCTCTGTTCCTACGTGGTCGCTGCCGTTTTGTAGCGATGCTCCCAGCTTATGTCCCATAAGACTGGGAAAGTGTCCTTTTTCAAATAGTTAATTTTTTTATGTTTAATATATTTTTATAACAAGAATTTATATACTAATTTGTAGATATTTTTGGTTGAACTACTTTTGTCTTTTCATGGTTTATGTCTCTTGTGTCGTTTTTCCAAAAATTTTATTTTTTAATTTTTAATCTTATTTTTTACGATTAAAAGAAAATCTACTCGTCCTATCTAAAAATTAATCATAATGTAGATCTTTTTTGGTTGGACAACTTTTGTGTTTTAATTTTGTCGTACCTTGTGTCGTTTTTCAGAAAATTAAATTTTTTTATTTTGAATCTTATTTCTTACGATTAAAATAAAAACTACGCGTCCTCTCCAAACATAAATTATAAAAAATTTGTAGCTCTTTTTGGGTAAACAACTTTTGTATATTTATTTTCTTCGTAGCTTGAGTCGTTTGTCCAAAAATTTCTTTGATTTTCAATGCCGTTTTTTACGAATGAAACAAAAACTACACATCCTATCAAAAAATGATTAATAACAGATTTGTAGCTCTTTTTTTGGTGTACAATTGTTGTTGATTCATTTTTTTCGCGTCTTGCACAGTTGGACCCCAAAATGGAATTTTTGATTTTTAATTATTTTTTGTGCGATCAAAATTTGAATTATCGATTTTTCAAGAAAATTCAAAACCTGATAATCTTGTAGGGCTTTCAAAAAGCAACTTTTTTCTTCTTTTGACTTTTTTCATATCGTGCGTTGTTTGGCTTAAGATTTTAATTTTCGTTTGCTTTCTTGAATTTTGAAAATGCTATAACTCTGATAATTTTCATTTTATCGGTCTTGTAAACGTGTTTAAAACGAAAGTCGCAGTTAGGCGCTGCAAAATTTTTAATTTTTTCAATCACCACCTAGTTGAATTTGTATTTAAATAGGAATCATAGCGGAGCAGCGCGGAGCGTTTTTTGAGATACAGTTTTTTAATAAACTTTTGGTTTGCTAAAAATGTCTGACAAGAAAACTTTGAGGTCACTACTACAATACTTCATGCATTAATAAAATACAACTTGTATTGAAATTTTATCATGCTAACCTCCAGCAACTCTCTGCATATGTTGTTAATAAAAGCGCGCACTTGGAACCAAATTTAGAGCACTTGCAACCGAGCGTATAATTTGACGTTTCGACAGGTCTCGCGGATGTATGGGAGCAGGCCATCTTTCGGGCCCTCTCAAAGTCCACGTGCGTAAGACAGAGCTCAATCCTTCCGAAATTTAATGCAGAGATTAATTGTTTATAGAATACCGCATTTAGTTTTACCCAGAAATAATGATCGATTTTTTAAATTTTGGCCAGCTTTTCCTGCTATTCCGACCACTGTGCCCTTTGCAGAAGTTCACGCTCTTTTTCGTCGGGTGTGTCATTAGTTATACTAACATGATGTTTCTTTAATAATTTGCTGCAAAACAACGCTACTAATACTTGTTTAAAATAATACTTTCATTAGTAATAACTGTTTTTTCATAACAAAATAGAACAAAGTAGGGGATACTACCCTAGAGTAATTCTATATTATACACTTGCGTATGAGTTGCACAAGTACTTGCCTCGATCTCATTTTCCCACGTTTCCCACTATTTATGAATTACTTTCGTATAGAAATAGTTATATGAAAACTTGACGTTTTTCATACTGTAAATTGTTTTCCCAATTTGCTAAAAAGTACAAATTTTCGCAACCTACTCTTCGATAGCATCCCCTACTTAGTTCTACTTTGTTGTGGAAAAACAATTATTACTAATCATTTATAATTACTGATAAAAGTATTATTATTAAACAATTATTATTAGCATTGCTTTGCAGCGAACTAATTTATAAACACCACGTTAGAATAAAATGGCTTAATTGAACGGAAATTAATTCAGCCATGTGTTTTGTAGACACACTTAAATATTGTCGAGTACACACAAGCGTAACCATACAAGTAGAAGAATTAAACCTAATGACACACCCGACGAAAAAGAGCTTGAACTTCTGCAAAGGGCTCAGTGATATCGTATTATTGTAAAATGAGAGAAAGTACTAATTTGATTTACAAAGAACAATAGAGAAATTACTCAAAACACAATACATCGATAATCACGCAAAATATTTTTTTACTCTTTGATGCACCAAAGTCACATTTTTAAATATTTTAATGTACTCTATTAGATTTGTATGCGCCTTTATGTTACAAAATACGTGTAAAACGGATAAATGAAAGAAAATTTTTTTACGTCTTTTAAGCACTTTAGTTTATAATTTTTTTTTTTTAGTTTTAAGCAAAATTGTGACATGACGCAAGTTTATTTAGCGCGAGATTTTGTTTTTTTAACGAATGTTTTTGAAATTATATGGTATATTGCGATGAATGAATTTGTACAGAGATCAAAAAACCAAAACAAAAATTTTTTCGCCCCACCCTAATGTTTATATTAAACAAATTATGCCCTTCGCCTATACAGGGTGTCCAAAACTCAAGTGTCCGGACTTATATAGGTATATAAAAATATAAAAAAATAAATCGAAAATTCCCTTTCCAAAAAATAGTTGAAGTGTTAGTTTTGGAGTTATTAAGTATTCAAGCTGAAACAATCAGAAGCGCTTGAGTCTGGGACACCCTGAATTGAGCGATATCAGGTATTTGCAACGCGCGCGCTCCAGCAGCGTACATGAAAAATCAAAGTGGTTAACCCTCGCTGATGAAAATTAGAGAGGGATGCTTATTATTTTGTTTAGAGTTGAGGAGGAAAGAGGGAGGCTCTGAACAACGCTCAAACCCAAGCGACCAGAGGCCACTCCACTTCCAAACAAATAATTCTGTATCTCCTTTTTGTATCCGATGCTTCCATTAAAAGGGCACGAGAACTTATATCACAACTTTAGTAGCAGAAATTTTTTATCGATATTGAAGTCAAGTCGGTACACATGTCGCCGAAATACATGGTATCCGTATAAATTCAAAAAATTTCACCCCCTCCCCTTCGGTATCACAATATTTTTCAAAAATGATAACAATTTTCCAATATAAATTACCAGCTAAAAAGACTGAATTTTGCCGAAGATTGTATCGGGTCGATTTTTCGGTGAGACACTCTAGAAATAATGCCCTATATATCGAAAGTTTTGAGTAATGGTCAAAATCGAAATTTACTTAAATATATGTATATCGAGAATTTCACCTAAGAGTTTACTCAAAATCATAGATTTTTAATTTTAAATTATATTTAAAAAGCCGTAAATCAACATGCTTACTAATAAAAAAGGTAAACCACCATTTGCGTTAGAAAATGCAACTCACAATTAACATTAATATTCACTTTATTTGCTATTGTCGCCAAAATTAACGTGTGAATATAGGTTAATTACAGTTGTTGCGTGATTATTGACGACAATAGCGAATAACGTCAATATTTACGCTAATCGTGAGCTGCGTTTTTATTAACGTATGTGGTGGTTTACGTTTTTATTGGTAGCCATTTCGATTTACGGCTTTGTAAATAGTTGATACTAAAAGATTTGAAGCAAATCAGTGAAGAATTGGCTAAGATATCAAATAGAAGTAGGGCATTCGTTTCAAAAAATGTATTCGCAATTTTTTAGCGGGTGGAGATTCACTACCGCGAATTTTGTTTCAACATATAAGTGCATATTAAAAAAATTACCTTGTTTAAAACTGAGCTCGTCTGCTTCTGCTCCTTCGTAATCGTAAAGTGCTCGAACCGGCACTCCTGGCTCTCCGTTGTCTACCAACGGTTCCCCACCATCCTCGTCCCACTCTTCTTCCTCGAAAGGATTTGATACTTGCTTTGCATTAGAGCCATTTCTGAAATAATTAGACTTGACTCGTATTTTTTATTAGACGCGTAGGCCAGCTTTACAAGGGAACGAATTCATTATTGAGGCTTACTGTATTTGTCCAGTATATGTGGCCAATTTATTAATATTCACAACATTCGTCCGTTTCATTACTGAAATTCTGGGATTTTTGCAAGGCAAAGCAGATCTTAGGTAGAAATGGGAAGGATACAGTGGGATTTTACATTTTCAATTCAATTTACATGAAAATTATGATTGCAGGTTTGAGGTTTTGAACCAGAAAATAACTGCAGTATTTATTATACTTAACCTTAATTTAGTATAAAATGGGTGAATAATTTTAGTAGGCTGAACGCAGCACGTGGCGTTGTTTTGACGTTTTTAGCCATTCGTTAGTTCGTCAAACCGCGTAAGAGTAGAATGGAGGGACAGAGATTGAGATGGCCTAGTCCTAGTGTAAGATGAATGGAGGGATAGAGAGAAAAGGAAAGACGAGAACAGGAGAGCTATGGCCAGTCGGTACACATCGTTCCTCAACACGCCTGTGTCCTCCGGTGCGTTAGGGAGAGAAAGAACGCGCGATGTTGGCGTCTTGATAAAAGGAGGATCGATCGTAGTTCCCGCGTGTGGGTGACGCGTAGTTATTTAGTAATATTCCTTATGTACGCTCCTTCTCTTTCCGAAAGCCTTACCTAAGCTATGACGTACTTAAATGTGCGTACATGTATAATAGAGGTGTGCAGTCGTTTATTCGAATTTTTAATACAAATTTAGAGACGCTTGGAACATTGGATTTTTTGAAATAGAAAAAAAATTAACTATATATCAAACCGGCTTGATTTCCTTGGATTATTACAATTTTTTTAATTAAAATATCTTCGTTTTGTTTTTTGGTTAAAAATGGATCCAAAAGTAAAGTTGAATCTTCGAAATTCTACTTGTTCGAATATTCGAATAAATCGAATTTGAAAGATTCGACTTGACTTTTAGATTCATTTCTCAACAAAAAAAAGGAGTTATTTTGATTTAAAAAATTGTAATAACTCAAGGAAATCAATACGGTTTGATGTACATTTAAATTTTTTCTATTTAGAAAAATCGAATTTTCCAAGCGTGTCTAAATTTGTATTAAAAATTCGAGTAAACGATTGTACACCTCTAATATATAACACACATATACATACCCATACGCATATTTAATTTCACCCTTACAAGTAAATAAGTTTATGATCATGGGTGCCATTCGGTTTTGGCTGAAATGTATTCACGTGGAGAAATTAATATTTAAAATTTTTTAATGAGATCTAAATCGTAGAACAGCAAAACGAATCAAACTGCACATGGCAGTTTTTCAGGAGAGACAAAAACGATAAATAAAATTTAATTTGCAGTTTATTTAAAAACTAAAAATGAAGTTTCTAAATTATTAGTTGCTCAATGAAGGCCAAAAGAGCTTGATTAAAAAAAGTCAACCAGTTCCGAGTAAGTGAACGAGATAGCTTTTATTTTGAGGCTGGGCCACGCGTTTCTAATACTTGGAACGGTAATTAAAAATCGATTTCTCAATTTACTTAAAAACTTAGAATTAGGTTTCTAGATTATTAGTTGCTGAATGGAGGAGGAAAAAATTTTAATAAAAAAAAAGTAAACGCGTCTGAGAAAATGGAGGAGGAAGATTGTGAGGAAATTCGCGTTTTTGGCCATTTTTTGAAAGAACGTAGGGCGCGAATCTGATGATCTACAGACTGCTTGCAGGGCTCAAAAATGAAGGTGTAACCTTATGCCTTAGTATGAGCATATTAAAAATAATATTTCCCTCGACTATCTTGAGCGATAACAGGTTTTCGATGTACGTGTCCTAAAGTACAGGCTTGAACCTACGTTTTTGTCGAAAAATGACCAAAAACACGTTTGCCCTCAATTTTCTAAAAACTTGACTTGCTAGAAATATTTATCATTCGGATACGGATTTAGTAACCAAAAATACAGGGGAAAACGTAATGTTAGTCGTGGTGCAATTAATACATTTTTTGGCGGATGTTGTGGGTTTTTGGCATAATCGAAAATACGAGTCATGAAAAATTCCTTTGGCGAGGATTTGTATTTTAATTATTTAGAATATTCTACTTAATTTTACTAGAGATCTGTATTATCATCGGAGATGGTAACCATCAATCAGAAAGAGAAATCTGCACACACACACAAACCGTGAAAATGAAAATCTACAATATTGATCAAAGTTATCTCCTCTAATACAGAAAATCATTAACGTCTTTTCAGACTAGATGGAGCTATAAATTAAAAAAAATTTTAATTAAATTCATTCAGAAAAAGGATCTTCTCCAATCAGTTGACCTGGCGTCCGAATCCCAGCGGAACGAAAGGAATCTGAATAAATTTAATTTAAAAAATTCTACTTAATAATCTCACTTTCGACAAAATGTGGGTTGATTCGTTTTGCTATGCTACTATTCATTATTCTTTCTCGGCTCTCGAGTCCAACCCGTTGAAAGCTACTTCATCTCAGCTGAAAATACCTGTACAGGAACCTCGGCGGATCCTGCACATGTTCCTGTAAACGAACCTGCACATGAACCTGTACAGGTAATCTTGACGGTTCCTGTGCAGGAAATTGACAAAGCAAACACTTGTTAGGGTCCTGTACATGTTCCTTTGCGAAGAAAACTGAGGCGCAGGTTCCTGTACAGAAATGTGTATAGGGTCCCTTACAGAAAGCCATCAAAGGAACCTTTGGAAGGATCCTGTACAGAAACGCGTATAGGCTCCTTTAAAGAAGGCAATCACGAAAACTTATGTCGCTTACAGCTATAATGATGCCTTCCTTTTATTTCCTTGAAGATCCATCTCACTGTTGTGAGAGTCAAGCCACTATCGAACCCTCGCGGATTAGTTCCTATGCATGTTCATGTATAGGATACTAAACAAGTTCCTGTACATGAACCCACACCTCATTTCACTCGGTGCAGCAACCTGTACAGGATCATTCAAAGGTAAGATAGCATACAGTTTCCTTTGCGGAATCATGAAAAGTTTCCTTTGCAAATTCGTGCACAGGAACCGTCAAGATTACCTGAACAGGCTCGCGTGCAGTTTCATGTACATAAACATGCGCAGGATCCTCCGAGGTTCCTGTACAGGAATTTTCAGCTTGGCAGAGCTCTGCAATGCTGCGTAAGGAGCCTCATTCAAATACTCTCCGATTATTCGTAACAGAGTGCGATTTTGTATCATTTTTGAATAGTCTGACTTAATATACAGCGTGAAATAATATTTGACATAGTACCAACCCAGATGAAAAATTAGGTCCACCCTGGCTCGCTCGTAACAGGTTATATTTTTATAGAATGTTTTCTTATCTTTTTAAAATGTGTTGAAATCTAACAGTCACTCTCCAAATGGCGTCAGTAGACGTGGAGAGGAACGAATGTTTGTATCTGCTCCAGGGCGGAATTCACTCCTTTACTTTGACCTTCTCTTAATTATTTTCTTAGACTCCATGAATGAATTATTCTAATTATTTATCTCAGTAAAATCTGAATGTTTGATTCATTGTAAAACATAAAAGGGGATTAGTTTTCTGTTTCATTGTCAAGGGACATTCTTTTTTTTGTGTTCTTACTAGTTTCTCCTTATGATGCACTTAAATATTTGAGAATGTTTTTAATAAATAGAATTTATATTGTTTTATATATTTGAAATGATGTCTCTTTATTGAAAAGACCTCTCAGATTTGTCTTCCTTATTTAAGACATTCAGGTACTCGCGCCACTCCACCGATATAATGAGCTAGGGCCATTTAAACTCTTTTTTACATACATTTCTTTTTATTTAAATCTTAAATGTTTAATCGGTCACCAGATTTACTTTCTTCCAGGGCGGCAAAATGTCTTTTGCTTGGCGCCACCTAAAATTAAATTAAAAGTCCTGAAAGAAAGAAACTTGAAACTTGTTGCTGTTTTGTTTTCAATTTTCAATAAAATGAGGAAACAGGAATCCTCGTTTTAACTGGCGCATGTGTTTACATGTGATTTTTACTGCATTATCGATTTTATACCTGTGATTTTATTTTGTTGATTTTTTTTTCCATGCATTTTTTTTTACCTGTTGATTTCATCATGTGATATTTATTTTACCTGTCGCATTTATTATTGTTTTTTTTTAAATGTGTGTGTCATCATACTGCAAAATTTTAAATTGTGATCGGGGGAAAAGTGTCGAGTGCTACGTCATAATGACGTTATAATTAATATTCGGGCGTTATTTTCTAAACGCGGGTAAAATCACGCGGATTGATATCGGGTACGAAGGCCCGGAACGCAAAGGGAGCGGTCGGAGAGACTCGGTACTGCTCGGCAGGACTCGGCTCGCGGGAGCTCACTTCGAACGGGCCACGGCACGGTTCACTAATGCAAGTAAACCTGTGGTCGACCTGTATACACGAGAAGTGACAGGTTTCGAACGAAAGCGTTTTCAAGCGGTAGATCTAGCCTACATGCGTTTTCGACGGAACATATGATGAGTTTTTAATTTCCTTTCTGTTTACCAATGACAGGAGTAATTAGTTGATTCAAGGGGAGATTGATTAAAATTTTCTTTTTTTTCTCAATCAGTTAACTTGATTCGATTGATTGAAATTGGAATTGGTGAAAGGATCGGGAAGTTGAATCAGTGATTTTTCTTTTGTTTCTTCCTTCAATTAATTATTTGTAATTAATTATGGCAACGGCCATACCACGCTGGAAACACCAGTTCCCGTTAGATCACTGAAGTTAAGCAGTGTTGGGCGCGGTTAGTACTTGGATGGGTGACCGTCTGATACTACTGCGTTGCTGTTGGCGGTCGTGGGTGTGCTTAATGGTATAAAAAAAAAATCAACAATTAATTATACTTTAATTATCTATCCAAAAGGGGAAATTTTTTTTCTTTTCGAAAATATGGCAGAACAGGATAGCAGCTGGTTATTGAACCTGGGTACGGGAAGAATCCGTGCTATTTAAATGCACATTTCGTTAATAATACCGGTACTCGCGAAGTGGTATTAGATAGGGCGATTCGGTATTTTAGATTTGTGGGGGAGGCCGTATGGACGGCATTAGACGAAGATACGTCAAATCAAGTCCCATTCGAGTCGCATAGGCGTCGAATAGAGCTTGATGCTTCATTACGGGAGGACGAAACATTTATGTCAGGGGGAAATAGCACCCCTTCCACAATTCGTAGAAGTGGATCAATTAATGGGATCTCGGGATCCCACCCCCCAGAAATCCAAAATAATTATGCAGCCTCGGAATCCGGATCCTGTAGTGGGGGGATTGTTCGAACCCCAATTGCTTCAACTACTACAGTTACCACGAATACAAATACGGTGGTCACTAGTAGAATAGCAGACAATAGACCCACTATTGCCCAGGCCTCTACAATTGGCCAAAGTACGGACAATTTTGTGTGGCCAACAATGTCACCCTTAGGACAGGAGGGTGAATGTTTCATAAATAGAGAGGGGGTACCTTTTCATTCTGAATCACGGATGTTAAGTAAACCGCAATCACCGGAAGTGGAAAGGATAGTCAACGTTAAGACAAAAATTCCCAAAAATGTACCAGTCTCTAATTTTTCAAGGGTGGTTACAGGAGGGAACTTTCTCCCTGAAATGCAACCACGAAATTTGGGGATGGGTGGTATCGGGAGGGGTGTACCGGAAAGACAACTTCCCCTCTCCTCCACGGCTTATGTAGATACGGGTAGGCTTATAGATTATGAGGGCCCGGATAGGTTATATTTGGAGGGTGGTATTAATTTTCAAAACCCCCCTCCAATCCCAAGTCTTAATAATGCTCAATTTTTGCCGCAACCGGATATAAATAATAGAATACGGGCGACACAGTTTCCAAACTATATAGCTGTTACAGGCAAAGTCCGATGTGCCGGCACACCGCAGTCTGCCTAGT
>CAKNYM010024488.1:0-11255 GCA_932195095.1 Andricus curvator
TCCAGTTTTTTCCGTTAGCGACAGGTTTTGTCTTAACTTTATTAGGGAATCGATTTCTTTTCCATGCCCTATATTCTTCAGCTACTTCTTTTTCGTCCTTGGGTTCAGCGGATCTAAGCTGCATGGGTTCCACTTCAGCATTTTCGCTGTCCGTTTCAGAAGGTTCGTATTCGGTGCTCATGTCCGGAGCTTCTATTGCATTTCCTTCTTCACCGTCTCCTTCACGTGTTGGATACATACGTGACAATGCATCGGCGGCTGTATTTTCTTTCCCTTTTATATATTCGACTACATATTGGTAACCTTCAAGGCGAAGTCTCCATCTGAGTAGTTTAGACGCTGGATCTTTAATATTGAACAGCCATTTCAGGGCCTGATGATCTGTTTGGATTATGAACTTTCTTCCTAACAGGTATTGCCTTAATCGTTTGACTGCCCAGACTATAGCAAGCAGTTCCTTTTGTGTTGTGTCGTAATTCATTTCAGGTTTATTGAGTGTCCTAGAAATGTAACAGCAGGGATGACCTTCTTGAGAAAGGATGGCCCCGAGACCTACATTTGAAGCATCTGTTGTTAAAACAAATTGCTTTTTGTAATCAGGGTATCTCAACACTGGCGATGAGCATAAGCAGTTCTTTAGATCTCCGAAGGCTCTCTCGCAAGCTGATGTCCATTGAAAAGGGTGATTTTCTTTTGTAAGGTCAATGAGTGGCTTAGCCCTCGTGGAAAAGTCCTTAATAAATTTTCGATAATACCCGGCGAGTCCCAGAAACGATTTCACCTGTTTTGGATTTATGGGTGTTTTAAAGTCCTTTACCGCTTGAATCTTATTGGGATTCGGTTTTACCCCTTCTGCTGTGATCACGTGACCCAGATATTCCAACTCTGGTCTGAGATACTCACATTTATCAGGCTGCAACTTCAATCCCGTTTGTCGCAGCCTTTCGAAGAGTATGACGAGGTTCTCATTGTGTTCCTTGAGGCTTGATCCGAAAACGACGATGTCGTCAAGGTAAACAAAACAAATGTTTCCTACCAAACCTCTAAGAGCTGTGTCCATCATCCTCTGGAAGGTTGCCGGCGAATTCTTAAGACCGAATGGCAATCTCTCGAATTCGAAATGACCTTGCTGTGTACTGAAGCCTGTATATTTTTTTGATTCTGGATCCATAGGTATCTGATGGAATCCGGAGCTTAAATCAAATGCTGAAAAGAACTTCGCCTTTCCTAAGTGGTCGAGTATATCATCAATTATTGGTAGCGGGTATGCGTCTAGGTCAGTTCTTTCGTTTAGCTTCCTGAAATCAATGACAATGCGCCATTTTTTCTTTCCAGAAGCATCGGCTTTCTTCGGAACGACCCACAATGGTGAGTTAAAAGGTGATTTGGACATAGAGATTACTCGCTTGTTCAGCATCTCTTTCACTTGACGATTAATTTCAGCTTTATGGCACTCTGGTTGGCGATATGAAGGAATGTTAATGGGTCTCTGGTCTTTTAAGATAATTTCGTGTTTTGCTAAATTTGTGCATGGGAGAGGATCTCCTTCTAAGGTAAAAATATCATGATAACTTTGGACAATTTTGTTTATTCCTTCTCGGTGTTCTTCTTCAATATGCGAGAGTCTTGTGTTTGCTCTAAGAAGTTCTAATCTCTTGGCTAATTCCTTTGTCGTAATATAATGTACCCTCTCTTCGCTTTCGGGTTGAACAGATATGTACTTGGGTTGAATTTCCGTGGTTGAAAGCGTTATCATTTGTTCTGTTTGATTAGAAATCGGAATTCGTAATTCATGGTTCTGAATTCTGTAGATTGAGTCTGGAATATGTGGATGATCTGTAATTAGCATATGCCCTTGTTTCTTTTCTACTTGCATGGTGATTATTTTAATCGAGCTTTTTGGTACAAATATCCCGTCATCGTGCAATTCATGTTTAAAATTGTCCAATTGTAGATGAGTGTTTGAAAGGCTAAATTTATAACTATACATGAATGGAACCCCGATGATTCCATCTTCGGGTAGTGGAAAATCATTTGGTACAATGACGAACACATGCTCTTTTCCCTGAAATTTTAATTTTGTTATTTCATTTGTTCGGTGTTGGTCATTTCCCATAAAGAACACTTTGCTAGATTTTTCACGTGGATGATTAGAATGAACAAGCTCATCCTTGATTAGGTTAAGTGAGGATCCACTGTCCACTAAAAGTCTTCCCGTTCTGTTTGTACCATGTAAGTTTGCTCTAATTGAGAATAGTCTTCCTGATATTGCGGAGACTCTATCTCTGTTGACAGTTGGTCCTCTTGATAGTCCAGAACGTTTTCTGTGAGTTCTCCCTCCACCTGTAAATTGTGAACACGATTCGGTGGGCGGGACGTTGAGTGTCCTATCGGAAAATTTCGGTCTTTGCTATAGCATTGGGATTCGTTGTGTCCCGATCTTTTACAGATTTTACAAAACATTTGAAGTCTCTGTTGTAAAGGCAGAGAGTGATTTGGAGGGTTGTCAATGCTTGGGTACTTTGAAGCGGACGGGGCATGTTGGAATGCTGACCTAGGTTGAGCAAACGTCGGTTTTGTCAGGGGTTTGTTACCGGGTGGTCTAACATTTGAGTATCTACTGTGATGCTTTTCCCTATACCAAACCTCGGATTCCAGGGCTTCCTGCTGTGCTTCGTTCAGAGTATTCGGTCGCAGAGGACGAACTTGTGCGCCGATTTCATCCTTCAAGTTCATTATGTATTTTTTTATTGCCGATTTCTCCTCTATTTGAATTGCTAAACGTCGCGAGGTTGGGTTCGATTGTTCGTTTTGGACCGCGTAAATGAGTTCATTATAATGTTGTCGGAACCGCATATTATAATTTTGAACGGTTTCCATGCCTGTTTGCTTGACGGATTCAAGTTTTGACCGACTCAACTCAACTGAACTGATTATACCTACATTTTGTCTCAAAGCGGAGAACAACTGATCGTAATCATCTATTGAGCTGAAGCGGATAGCGCGTTTTGCTTGATCTTTAATTTTTTCGGCTATGATGAAATCCAAAAGTAAATCCGGTTGCGAACATCTCAATTTCGCACGTTTAACTGACTTAATAAAGTCCTCGACACCGACATCATCACGTCCTCTCAATTCTTCGACGGTTCTGATGATATCCTTCGCAGGAATGGACGTTGTCGCGGGAATGGATGTTGCCTGTAAACGAGACGCTTGAGAATTCGCGAAATTTCTTTGCCGAGTCGGGGATGGAGAGCTGCTACTAGACTCTCGTCGTTGAACACGATTTATTCGCACGCTTTCCTGAGGATGTTGGGATACTGCTGGTGCGTTTTGCCTGTGATTTTCACCCTGTTCCGTTGGATTATTTTCAAGTGGGGGAAGAGATGAATTTTCTAATTTTTTGGCATCGACATTTTCGCAAGGGGGATCTTTTTGTGAATTACTTGCTTGTAGAGGAAGAGACGAAGTTTCGGGTTTTGATGAATACCCATTTTCGCATGAGGTATTTTTTTCTCTAGTGTTGTGACCAGAGCTCTCATCTTCCGTTAACAACAAATTCCCCTGTTTAGCAATATATTCTATTTCTCGTGCGCGCTGAGCATTTTCACTATTTAAAATTCGTAATGCATCTTGAATTTGCTTTTGAGAAGTTTCCATACTAATCAATTTATCGATGATGAATTTCATGGGGTCATCCATCATTGTGGATACTTCCTGCGAACCGGACCCTAAATCTTCGCTAGACATTTCCCGAGCCGTGAGGAAAGGATTAAAATCGGGATTAAGATTGGCTACAACTCCTTCACTTGTTTCCGATTCTTCCGTCGAGTATTCTACTAAGTTTTTTCTATAAGCTGAGAACGCCAGTGTGAGGTTAGTGTTCCTATCGTAAAATTATAAACTTGTTCGTTCGGATCACGACGCAAATTATTTAAAAAAAAAAAATATTTTATTGATTTTATAATCTAAACGTAAACGTTTGTTGAAGGAAGAAGCCGCGTATTGCTTCTTACTATTTTCGAATAATTACAATTTTCATCTAACTTACGCAACAAGAGTTTGAGAGACGCTGGCGCAGTTGAGAATCGATGGTAGGCTGGCTGACGTTGGCAGGATCAGGCGGGATGCTGCAGCTCCGTAGGCTGACAGCTGGCCGGAAAATCAGGAAATTCTTTGCCTCCCGCGGTGTCTCCTTTGAAGAGTGACGTCGCTCCTTTCTTAAGAGTCACTAGTACGTTCACTTAATTTGTACTATTAGCGTGATCTCTTTTGGCTAAAGATTAATCGTTTAATGATAATCTTTATATGCCCTGGTAGTTCACTTGCGCTATCTTTAAAAACCTCGTAGGTTTTCACAAATATGGGACTATAATGCCACAATTCACAAAACTTCACTTAAATGAATTAACTGCACAGATTCTTTATTATCCCCGAAGAACGTCGTATCGATCAAAGGGATCGTGGCCAGGATCGCCAAAATTATGTGACGGTCTAGTAAATTACACTCTTTTTAACTTGAATATAAGATACGTTTGTTTATTTGACCGAAAGATATACAGAGTGACCTGTTCGTAGACAGGGCGCAAGGACTACTGAGGCCCCGAGGGCCTTGTGTAGGCGTCGCAGACTACCCTTAGCTAGAATCTATGAGAGGGGAGAGTGGTGAAGTACAAGTATTACATACAATAATTAATCATTATTTTAATAATTTTCCTGAACATATTCAGAGTTTGTCTATTTGTCAAGGAATAGGCAGAATTTGTTTACGGAGTCTCTTTTCTATGTTGTTCTGTAAATTTACAAGAATTAATAAAAATTTGAATAATTTTCATACAGAAATTTAAAGTTTGCCTATTTTTTAACAAACAGGTAGAGTTTGGCTATTTTTTAACAAATTTGCTAAATTTTCTTACAGAATTAGGTAAGAATATCTTTCCAATGACTTTTTTGTATGATGATTTGCAAATTTTCAATAATTATTAATTATTTAAACAATTTTCATAAACAAATCAAGAACATGGCCATTTTTCAAGGTATATGATCAATTAGTTTAGGGAATCAAGAAAGAATGTATTCACAATAAATCTTTTCTACGATACTTTGCAAATATACAATAATTAATCATTATTTTAACAATTTTCATAAACATATTCAGAATATGTCTATTTTTCAAGGAATGCTGCTTTGTAAATTTACAAGAATTATTATTTGTAATATCATTATTTTTAACGCATTGGCTCAATTTTCTTACAGAACCAAAAAGAATGTATTAAAAATAAGTCTTTCCTATGTTACTTTGCAAATTTACAATAATTGTTATTTATTTCAACAATTTTCATAAAGATATTCAGAGTTTGGCTGTTTTTCAACGAATAGGCTCAATTTGTTTACGAATTCAACTAAGACTATCTTTCCGATGACTGTTATCTGTCTTGCTTTGTAAATTTACAATAATTTTCAATTATTTAAACAACTTCAACTAAAAAACTGAGATTTTGGCTATTTTTTAACGAATAGGCTTTATTTTTTATAGAATTAAGTAAGAATATCTTTCCAGTGACTTTTTGCTATAATGCTCTGCAAATTTCAAAGAATAAATCATTATTTAAACAATTTTGATAAACAAATCAAGAGTTTGGCTATTTTTTAAAAAATAGGCTCAATTTGTTTACGGAATCAATAAAGCATGTTTTTCAAATAACTCTTTCCTATGTACGATACTTTGAAAGTTTACAATAATTATTAATTATTTAAACAATTTTCATAAGCACATTCAGAACAATTTGTTTGCGGAGTCAACTAAGTTTGTCTTTCCGATGACACTTTATTATGTTTTGTAAATTTACAAGAATTATTAATTATTTAAACAATTTAGATTAAAAAATTTAGAGTTTAGCTATTTTTCAACGAATATGCTCAATTTTTTACAGAATTAGATAAGAATATCTTTCCGGTGACATTTTCCTATAATGCTCTACAAATTTCAAAGAATTAATTATTATTTAAACAATGTTGATAAACAATTAATAGTTTGACAATTTTTCAACGAGTAGGCTCAATTTTTTTACGGAATCAATAAAAAACATTTTCAAATAACTCTTTCCTATGTATGATAATTTGAAAATTTACAGTAATTATTAATTATTTAAACATGTTTATCAACATATCCAGAATTTAGCTATTCTTCGAGGAATAGGCACAATTTGTTCACGGAGTCAAAAAGTATGTCTTACCGAAGACTCTTTTTCTAGGTTGCTTCACAAATTCATATTTTGGCTATTTTCAACGAATAGGCTAAATTTTTTTATAGAATTAACCAAGAATATCTTTCCGATTACTTTTTTTCTATAATGCTATGAAAAGTATTTCCAATGACTCTTTTCTATGTTGCTGTGTAAATTTACAAGAATTAATAATAATTCAAACAATTTTCATTAAAAAATTAAGAGTTTGGCTATTTTTTAACAAATAGGCTGCATTTGTTTACAGAATTAACTAAGAATATCATTCCGATGACTTTTTTGTATGATGCGTTGCCAATTTCCAAGAATTATAAATTATTTAAACAATTTTCATAAACAAATTATGAGCTTGGTCTTTTTCAACGAATAGGATAAATTAGTTCAGGGTATGAAGAAAGAATGTAATTCGAATAACTACTTTCTACGATACTTTTCAAATATACAATAATTATTAATTATTTCATCAATTTTCATAAACATATTCAGAGTTTGGCTATTTTTCAACGAATAGGCTCAACTTTTTGCAGAATCAACTAAGAATATCTTTCTGATGACTTTTTCTATCATGCTTTGCAAATTTACAATAATTATTAATTATTTCAACAAATTAAGAGTTCGGCCATTTTTAAATGAATGGGCTCAGTTTATTTACGGTATCACCAAGAATGCATTTCCAATAACTCTTTTATACGGTACTTCGCAAATTTACAATAATTATTATTAATCAAACAATTTTTATGAACATATTCAGAGTTTGGCTATTTTTCAAGGAGTAAGCTTAATTTTAACAGAATGAAATAAGAATATATTTCAGATGACTTTTTTCTATATTGTTCCTCAAATTTACAAGATTTATTGGCCAACGGCCATACCACGCTGAAAAACCCAGTTCTCGTCAGATCGCTGAAGTTAAGCAGCGTTGGACGCGGTTAGTACTTGGATGGGTGACCATTCAAGAATACTGACATGAGTGCTGTTGGCACATGCGGGTGTGGTGAGCCCACACTTGTAGTTATTTATAACTACAAGAAAAACTTAGAAACACTACCCGAATCGGGTAGTGTCACGCCTACCCTGAAAGGGAAATGGTTTAATGGTATATATATTAATTATTTGAACAATTTTTATCAAAAAATTAAGAGTTTGACTATTTCTGAAATAATAGGCCCAATTTGTTTCCAGAATCAACAAAGAATGTATTTCCAATAACTACTTTCTGCGATACTTTGCAAATGTACAATAATTAATAATTATTTGAACAATATTCATAAACAAATTCAGATTTCAGCTATTTGTCAACGAATAGGCTACATTTTTTCACAGAATTAACTAAGAATATCTTTCTGATTACTCTTTTCTATTTTGCTTTATCAATTTACAAGAATTATTAATTATTTACACAATTTCGATTAAGAAATTAACAGTTTGGTTATTTTTAAACGAATAGGCTCAATTGTTTACAGAATTAGGTCAGAATATCTTTCCGATGACTTTTTTTTATATAATGCTCTGCAAATTTCAAATAATTAATTATTATCTGAACACTGTTGATAAACAAATGAAGAGTTGGACCATTTTTCAACGAATAGGTTCAATTTTTTTACGGAATCAATAAAAAACATTTTCAAATAACTCTTTCCTATGTACGATGCTTTGAAAATTTACAATAATTATTAATTATTTAGACAATGTTCATCAACATAACCAGAGCTTGGCTATTTTTCAAGGAATAGGCACAATTTGTTTACGGAGTCAAAAAGTATGTCTTTCAGAAGACTCTTTTTCTATGTTTCTTTACAAATTCAGATTTTGGCTATTTTCAACGAATAGGCTACATTTTTTTATAGAATTAACCAAGAATATCTTTCCGATTACTTTTTTCTATGATGACATTGAAAGTCTTTCTGATGACTCTTTTCGATGTTGCTTTGTAAATTTGCAACAATTAATAATGTTTTAAACCATTTTCATTGAAAATTTATAATTTTTCTATGTTTTAACGAATAGGCTACATTTTTTACAGAATTAACTACGAATATCATTCCGATGACTTTTTTTATATGATGCTTTGTAAATTTCTAAGAATTATTAATTATTTAAACAATCTTCATGAAGAAATCAAAAACTTGGCCATTTTTCAACGAATAGGATCAATTAGTTTAGTGCATCAAGTTTTTTTTGGCAATTAAAAAAAATTCAAAGTTTGGTTATTTATCAACGAACAGGCTTAGCTTCTTTTAACGGAATAAACTAAGAATGCTTTTGCGGTGACTGTTTGATATGAAACTTAGCAAATTTGGAAGCATTATTAATTATTTAAACAATTTTTATAAACAAATTCAGAGTTTTTCTATTTTTCAACAAATAGACTCAATTACAAAAAAATTAACTTAGAAATATCTTTGCGATGACTCTTTTCTATGGAGCTTTGAAAATTCCCAAGAGTTTATAGTTTGTCTATTTTTCAACAAATATGCTCAATTTGTTAAAAAAATTATCTAAGAATATTTTTGCGATGACTCTTTTCTATGGTGCTTTGAAAATTCCCAAGAGTTCATAGTTTGTCTATTTTTCAAAAAATATGCTAAAAAAAAATTAACTGAGAATATCTTTGCGATTACTGTTTTATATGTTGCTTTGCAAATTCAAATTTTAAACAATTTTTGTGAGGAAATTCAGAGTTCTCTATTTTTCAAGGAATAGGCTTAATTTGTTCACGGAATCAACTGAGAATGTCTTTTAGATGATTTTTTTTATGGTTGTTTTGCAAATTCCCAAGAGTTATTTATTTAAAACTAAGATTCTTTTAATAATAAATTTTGTTTTTCAACGAATAGTCTCAATGTTTTTACAAAATTAACTGAGAATGTCTTTGCGGTGACTCTTTTCTATAGTGCCTTAGATATTCCCAGTAATTATGATTTATTTAAACAATTTTTGTAAGGAAATTCAGAGTTTCCTATTTTACAACGAATAGGCTTAATTTTTTTAACGAAATCAACTAAGAATGTCTTTTCGATGAGTTTTTTTTCATAATGTTTCGCAAATTCACAAGAATTATTAATTATTTTAAACTAAGATTTTTTTATGATGAATTTTGTTTTTCAATGTATACCATTAAGCTATTTCCCTTTCGGCGAGCCTCTAGGGGTAAGCGTGACACTACCCGATTCGGGTAGTGTTTCTAGGTGGATAGTTTCTTGTAGTAAATAACTACAAGTGTGGGCTCACCACACCCACGGCCGCCAACAGCAACACAGTAGTATCAGACGGTCACCCATCCAAGTACTAACCGCGCCCAACACTGCTTAACTTCAGTGATCTAACGGGAACTGGTGTTTCCAGCGTGGTATGGCCGTTGATTACAATGAATAGGCTAAATTCTTTTACAGATTTAACTGATAATATGTTTGCGATGACTCTTTTCTATAGTAATTTACAAATTCCAAAGAATTATGATTTATTTATTTAAACAATTTTTGTGAGAAAATTCAGAGTTTGGTTATTTTTCAACGAAAAAGCTTAATTTTTTTTTTAACGAAATCAACTAAGAATGCTTTGCAGGTGACTGTTTGATATTATACTTTGCAAATGTACAAGAATCATTAATTATTTAAACAATTTTCATAAACAAATACAGAATTTTGCTATTTTTCAACGAATAGGCTCAATTTTTTTTACATAATTATCTCAGAATATCTTTAGTTTGGCCATTTTTCAACTAATAGGCTCAATTTGTTTACGGAATCAACTTAGAATGCCTTTTCGATGAGTCTTTCCTACGGTACTTTGTAAATTTAAAATACTTATTGATTATTTAAATAATTTTCATAAACAAATTCAGAGTTTTGCTATTTTTTAGCTTACATTAAAACATAGTTGCAGGTATAACCTTTTTAATAATAAGCACAACTTTTCTATCTGAACTATAATATTAAAATCAAAACCATTTGAACATTTTAAACAAATTCATTTTTAGAAGAAAATATATGCACAATATATCTAATGAGAATTAAAGACCCAGTACAAATTTTAATAATTGTAAAAGTTTTCATTAATTTCAGTCTTTATTCTTTTTGTTAATTGCTTCCAGCACATTAATAATCTCTTCAGTACAATGCTATTGTGCTTTTTAAAGATTTTTTGAAATAATTTTTCACATGCAATATACTTTCCCCTCATTTTTAGTGTGATGTAATAATAAAGCATTTTAATGAATTCATTCTGTGTTTTTTTTCAATTTTTTAAAAATTTAGATAGCTTTGAAGCAAGTTTTAAAAAAATTTACAATTTCAACTACAAGTTGAAAATTTTTTATTATAATTATAAATAATGGAAAATTATGAATATTTAGCAATTCATTGTATGTTTATTTTAGTTGCATTTTCGACGTCTATGACTTATCTATGAATCATCACAATCATTCCACTCTGGGCTAATTATTTTTAAAGACAAAATTACAAATTTTAATTAATATTTTGGCTCATTTTTTAATATTTCTTTTTAAAATTATAAAGCCTTACTTTTTTTCGAAATTTTTTTTCTATTAGAATAATAAACAATACAAATTATGAACATTTAGAAATTTCTTTTATTTTACTTTCATTTATATTTTCAAAGACGATTACATCCTTATAATTTTAACTAACAATAAAAAATTATGAACGTTTATAATTTTATTTTATTTAACTTTCAGTTACATTTTCAAAGAATATAGCTTCATTCCAATTTTAACTATTATTGCAATCTTAAGCAATTGAAAATATGAATTCATCTGTCATATTTTTATGAGAAAACATTAAAATTTGAATTATTTTTGGAATTTATAGAAGTTTAGAAAATTTTAAAAAGGGTTTAACCTTGGCTTATTTATCTTTAAAGAGAATGGAGTCAACTAAGAATATCTTTCCGGTGACTTTTTTCTATGCTTGATATATTCCCAAGAATTATTAATTATTTAAAAAATTTTCATAAACAAATTCATAGTTTGGTCATTTTTCCACGAATAGA
>CAKNYM010024489.1:0-10030 GCA_932195095.1 Andricus curvator
AATGCGCCAAGGTTAATTTGAAGAAAGGAAAACTTAATGGCATCCCCGAAGATCCTGAGCTCGTTGACAGAAGCGCTATACGACACCTTTGCGCTGGAAAGACCTATACATACCTGGGCGTGCCACAGAGCCGCATTCAGGACGTGACATCTATAAAGGATACTCTCCGATGCAGATACAAACGTCTCATCCGGCAGATTTGGTCTTCCGAACTGTCGGCGAGAAACAAAGTATCTGCAACGAACATGTTTGCCGTCCCGGTAGTACTCTATTCCTTTGGAGTGGTTCCATGGACGAAGGACGAGCTCAGATCCCTTGATATCGGGACGCGAAAGGTTCTGCACATGAACAAAAGCATGCACCTTGAGTTTTCTGTTGCGCGACTTTACATCTCACGCCGCCCAGGTGGTCGCGAAATATTGAATCTTGAACGTCTTCACGACAGGATTATTCTGGGTACAGCACATAAAGTCGCAAGTGGACAAGACCTTTTTTTTAAAATGGTCAGGAAACACGAAGAAGGGGGCAAAGGGGCGTTTCTGTATAAAGCAGCGGATGAGGCTGCTGAAACACTCGGCCTTGACTTCAATATCAGGGATGAGAAAAATGCATGAAATCGTATCCATCTTGAATACTCACTCCTGAAGGCCCGAATTAAGAAAGCACAGGAGAAAAACTTCCGCGAACAGCTCCTCGGCAAGGGGATGCACGGCATCTCCCACAGAAATGTGGAAGATCAGTCGATGTCGTATGAGCTAACGTATGCTTTCCTTAAATCACCCGGATTGAAGTCGTGCACGGAGGGTTTCATTTTGGCATGTCAAGACGGTGTCATTTCCACTCTAGCATACCGTCGCCACATTTTGAGCCAAAACATTCCCGATGATAGCTGCAGCGCGTGTCATGCACACCCCGAGCATCTAGGACACATACTATCTAGTTGTCCAACTCATGCGGGAACGACCTACATCCAAAGGCACAATGCGGCACCAAGAGTGCTTTATGACCATCTCTGTCACTCTTATGGCGTTAGTCCAAATACCTCTCCGCTAAACGCTCCTAGAGAAATAGAGTCAATTGTCGAAAATGAGAAGTGCCGCATATACTGGAACTTCATATTCTCGACAATTGTTTCTATTGCGCACTTGAGGCCTGACATAGTTCTCCTGGACTTCGAGACACGAACCATGTTCGTTATCGAATTTTCGGCACCAGCTGACAAAAGCGTCACAGCCAAGGAGAAAGAAAAGAAAGAGAGGTATAAAGACCTTATAAGGGAGTTGCGACGGTTATACCCGGAATATTCTGTTAAGCTCATCGTCTTGATCATCAGCGCTCTTGGAAGTGCCAAGGTTTCACTGGTTAATAGCCTGAAAAGCATCCCTGCGTGTCAACAAAATGCTGAGACACTTGCGGGGAAAATGCAGAAGGCGGTCGTCCTTGGGTCGCTCCGTGTCCTCAGGCTGCACGAGACTTTTGCCGGATCATCTTATTGAGTTCGTCGCAGACTGCAACCGCCTATCTCACGGTCGTGAGACGTGGTTACAGCTGAAATTTTACCGCGATTTCGCTGGGAATAGGTACAATTTTTCAGATTAGCACCCGCTCCCGGCGAAATCCTGCGGTTGTCCTTATGACAAACTTTTAAATATATATATAATATTATATTATTGATTTTTTTATTGTATTGATTTTATTGATTTCATTGATGTTGTTCATTCAGTTTATTTTATTGATAATTAATGTCTCGTACGAGTAATAAATTAAAATAAGAACCTGCTGCCTTGTAACAAAAGTTACTAGTACGAAATTATTTTGATATTACTGATACGCGGGAGGCTCCCCGAAACTGAAGAGACGAGAGTCTCCTTTATTTTTATGTGGGTCTTTTCACTATTCTCCCTCTGAGAATTGTTTTCCTGAAAATCTCAATTTAAGTAAGACAAGGGATTTGGTGAAGCCAAAATAAAAGATTTTCCTGAGTCTAAAATTCCCAAAGAAGATACAATATATTTCTTGTAAGTCAACAAAACATTCGGCATTGTAAAAAAAGGCATCAGTACAAAACAATAATTAGAACGATACAGCTTACCAATTATATTCCTTATACTACCGCTGGTCGTCGAACGGAAACCTTACGAAAAAAAAGGAACAAATGCTTTTCCTTCTATTCTCAAACTTTCAGCCGAATCGAGCGGGCGAGATTTGAAATTTTGTACGCTTATTATCTCATGATAATAAGCTCTAGTCCTTTTATGTTCGCGGCACACACACACGAACACCTCTCACTCCACAAATTCGCTTTTATGAGAAATAGAAAAATATCTATTTCCCATAAAAGGGAACTATAGTCGTTACGAGAAAATTGCTCCTTTTCGTTTTGAGATTCGAAAAGGTGCAGCTCTCTCTAGACTAATTTTTGAACTTCGGTTTTTTTCACAGGCTGAATTCAATCCTGCCTTCCGTCGGCAAGAAAATTATTTTTGTTTACCGTCCGAACGATTGAATTTAACCCTTTCCTACACTAGATCCCCTTACGCCTATTTAGGCCGTTCACTCCTGTTACTGGCTAGCCTAATTGTTCTTAACGAGGATAGGATGTATAGTGGACTTACAAAATTTCGACTGGCTTGAAATAAGGCAAACTAAACGTTCCGAACGCGGACGGGCGAGACAGGGGTGTTCCCTCTAACTAGAGTAGTTCTGGTTGGTACCAGGTTGCTCGAGTGACTGCGATGATGATTTTGATGAGATGTAGCTCGTCCGTTCATAAGAGGGGTAATTATGGTAGGGATTTTTGCAAGGTAAGGAGAATCTTGGGTAGGAGTGGAAGGGATGTCATGGGACTCACAGTTGGGTTCTGATAACTTGCATGTGCATTGTCTTCTTATCTAAGTGCATATGAGACAGGAAACTTCGTCAGCATTCAGACTCTAGAGCCTCGAGTCTTTCATGGTGACTCAATCAAATTTGTAATCGAAGAAGGATATGATTACAGGTTCGAGGTTTTCAACCAAAATATGATTTTGGTATGTATTATACTCGATCATAATTTTAAATTTTCCCAATAATTAATATGATGTAACTGATACAGTCAATCAAACATTAATGTAATTAATTATTGATTAATTGTTAGTTCATAATTATTAGCAATTATTCCGAGTTCCATACTCTATACGCATAAAGAGGCCTTGTTGGTGGTCTGAAAGAAGCACGTGGCTTTGTTTTGACGTTTCCACCCATGCGTTGGGCCGTCAAAACGCACGAGAGTATGAGCCTGAGGTGGGAAGTGAGATGGATGTATTGGATAGAGAGAGAGAGAGAGAGAAAGGGTGTGGAAGGTAGCTTATGCCCGACCGAGGCACATCGCCTCGTAGCCATACGTGCACTATCGAGTAAGAAAGAGACAGAGAACACTCGAAGCCTATACCTTGGCGTAGGAAGGAGCGAGTAAGATGCTCGCGTGTGTGGCGTATGCTGATGCTCGTGGATTGAATATGTTCCTTCTTCCTTGAGCGGATGAAATTATGTCGCTTGCTCTTTCTGACTTATTCTCTACACTTACAATGTTCTTCATTCATACTCTATGAACGCATTGTATAAAATTAGGACGTTCTCACATTCATGCATGCATACATTGTGTAGGGCTAGACGCATAGTTCCATCGAGAATTTTATTTAAGATTTAACAGAAATTTATTTATTTCTGAAACCTTTCATCATGCGCATGTATTCTAATTTTGAATTCCTAATGTTACAAGCGTTGCGAGGTGCGACTTTGTATCTGCTTTGTAGTCATAATTTTAATACAGTGTGAAATAATATTTCACACTGAACCAGAATCAGACTTGAAATTAAATTTTCCCAGCATCGCTCGTAACAAACCACACCAGATTTTACTTTTTCTGAAAATAAAACTTATTAAATCGAAGAACATTAAGTTTAAAATTAAAACTATTATATCGAGGAAATTTTAAGTCAAAAAGATAAAACTATGAAATGGAAGAATTTTTAATCTAAAAATAAAGAAAAAATAAAACTATTAAATTGAAGAAGACAGTTTTAATTTTAAGTTTAGTTATAAGTTTTCCTTATGCTTCTTCCAGGAATACTCATTCGATTCAAAGATATTCATATGTAAGGGAGGAAAGAGAAAGAGAGAGATGTTAAGGGTTGCTTGGCTTCTCGTTGTACGACTTATCCTATTTAAAGTTACTAAATAAATTTGTTTTCCAGGTTGGTTATTCTGTATATATTAATCATAGATTAGATGTGCATGTATACATACATAGATGCATATAATCAACACCAAAAGAAAAGCGTTCACATTTCCTGGAAAGAGGGGAATTGCGCACAGCAATGAAGGGGCTATATCGACAATGTCACGTGCGTTTTTTTATATATGGGTCACGTCTTATGCTACGCAAGTTTTTCATCTCCCTTCATGGGTGTAGGTGCGTGCCTATGCTCATTATCGAGGAACTGACCAGTGGTGGGGGTCATTACGGCCACCGGCGTTCTGGTGGACCACAGTGTTGCGGGTGGCAATTAGTATGTCTTCGCGACCACTTATGTCATCATCGGGGATGACGTTCCGGTTCCGTGTTCTCTCGCGATGCAGGATTGCGGAAGCTCAAAGGCGAAAGAGGACTTCTTCTCCTCTCTCACCCTTGAGCTGTCGCAACCCCGAAAAGTGAAAACGTGCCAGTGCAGTGTTTGTGTTGGTGCCAGGAAATTTACTCCTTTCTTCTCCCCTTTTTTCAAAAAGAAGTGAACTGTGTAGTGACCGGACACGATGGCTCTACCAAAAATAGAAATTCTACGAGAATTCAACGTGCGGCGCATGGCTTCGCGCGGCGAGACGTCCTCTCAGATGGATGGTCCGCTGGCCAATTTGAGGGTCGTGATCGCCCGCTACAACAGAGAGAGGGAGCTTGAGAACGCCGAGAGGTGGTAGGTGAAAAGACCCTTTTTTTTGTTGTTGAAATTTTTTGATATTTTGTTGAAAATTTGTTTAAATTTGATCATTTAACATTTTTTCAGGAATCTAATAATAATGTTATTATCTTGGAAGTAGAATTTCTCCTACAAAATTTTTTGTTGAAAATCCGGCAAAAGTGATAACAAATCGGCTTAAAATCATCCAGAATTTTTTTTCTTTTGAAAATTTTGAAAATCTTATTAAATATTATTTTTATTTAAAATAATTTTGTAACAAAATTGTTACTTTTTCCAGGAATTCTGATACAAATTCTGCATTCATTTGAAACCTTTCAAAATGCAAAAAAGAACTTGTAATTTTGTGTTGGATTTTTAATCGCTCATTTTAAATTAAATGTAAAATATTGATAAATATTCAAAGAAACGTCATCCTTAATTGAAAAATTTCAAATTAAATGGCTAAAAATGGAATATTTTTCTTGAAACAATATTTGAATAGGATTTGATATTAAATAAGAGTGTTTAATTATATATCTATTAATTTGAAATTACTGTAAAATTAAAGATAGTTTATGAAGTTTCAATCGAATGTTCACATTTGCTTAACTACTCAGGCTTTCGAATTAAAAGATTTATATTTCTAAGTCAAGATCCGCAACTTGCTTAATTTTGAAGAGATTCGGAATCGATCTGTAAAATCAATTATTGTCCAATTTTTAATAATCTAACTACAGTTCGATGTGATTTATTATTCCTTGTATTATCTATTTATTGTCCCTTGTAGAACTTATACCATATTACATATGCTACCAAAATTGACAGTGAAGTACAAGTCGAAACGTTGATGCGAATTCTAAAAATATTGTTAGTAAAAATTTATATTTTTATTTGAATTTGTACATCCTTGCGACACTTTACCAGTATATACAAAATAATTTTAAGTACAGGTTCCTAATATTTTGACTTTTGCGAAATCTTATATTCTGTTGTAAAAATTTGTAATTTTGTACAATAATCTACGTAAAATTAGAAGTGTGTTCATGACGCAGACCTCACAGACCGGTCCCTGTATTCCCTAAAGTACCCTATTTTGAAGATTTGGTCCCTATCGTACCCTATGTCACTTTTCTTTCAATAAATTAACTCATGGGTTAATTACTATTCAATTCAGGACATATTTTTGAAGTGTCTTGAATTATTTTGAAATATTTCAGGGTATTTTTTTTTCTGATTATTTTTCAATAGATCTTAAGAATTTGAAAATAGTTGTAAAATTGTATACCATTTTTTTTATAAGGCATTTTCAGGAGCTTTTATTTTTTAATTATTTTTTTTTGGTTGCAATTCATTTGGAATTCGCCCTGAATGCTTAATAATTAATCCTGAATTCTTTTGAATTCTTCTTGAAGTCTCTAAAACTCACCTTAAATTTTTAAGCATTTCATAAAATTCTTTTAAATCCTCTTTCATTTTTTTTCTAAACTGATTTCAAACTTCGTCAATTCAATGAATTCTCCCATATTTGAGAATTGTTTTGAATTCACCTAATTGCTATCGAAATTCAGCTTGATTTTTTAATGAATTTCATCGAATTTTTCTCATTTACCTTAAATTCCCCTAAATTCATTCAAATTTCACGAAAAACAATGGATTTTTTTTGATATTTTTGTTTTTTAATTTTTCAATTAATTTAGATTCCATTTTTTCCTGGGTTATTTTAAAATTGAAAATAATTTATAAAGTTTTTATCGGTTTACATTTGTTGAATTGCCAGGAGTATACGATTGATATAGTTAAAAAAAAAATTTCCAACGTTAAAATCTAGAAATTCTTCCATTTTGAACTGATTCCGAATTGTCTTGTTAAATCGAGTATTACTTGCTTGTTGATCTTTTATATATAGTTTAATTTAAAAAATCATTATAATGTATATTCGCGATTTATCAATAAAGAAAAGGTCTCTTCATCGATAATAGTAATTTTCAGAATAATTTAATTAATTTTTATGATTTTTAGGAAATGTTTGGTTAGCCTTAACGTCAAATTATCAGGGTAGCCACCTACCCGAGTGAATCGAGACAATTGTGACAAAGCCGAGAGAGACATGTACATCGAGAGCTTTCCCGTATTTCATAATTCGCGTGTTTTATAAAATTTTATAGTTTCCAATTAGAAAGCGTATAATTTTCAAAGTGGTTCGCATGACTAAACTTCAAGGATTCACAATATTTCTCACGATATTCAAAATTCTGTAATATTGAAACAGTGAATATGACAACGAATTAGTTTTTGACAGAAGTCATCCTTTTTGTGGAAAAAACTATCCAGGTGCTTCTGCATGTTACTTGATACTACCTCTCTAAATTCGAATTAATAGAAATTTTACTAATTTATTCAGTAAAGTTAATTTTAATTGACGAATCAGTCATTCTCAGAAGTTTACTAATTTTAACAGTAAAAATACAGTAACAGAGGTTAATCAGTTATACCTTAACTGCAGTGAATCAATTATAGACTCAGAATAAATTTATAGAGGAACAATTTTTGAATTAATCTTTTGTTTATACACCAATGTTACTTATAATATTGAAGTGTATTTCGAAATTTTCATTTTCATAAATGAATAAGAAATTATTACATGTGTGAACAAATTTTAAACTTTAAACAATTTCACATTTAAAAATGGTGCGAAAATATGTTTGGCGCATAACCTCTTAAAATTAACTGATTCATTCAATACAACTATAACTGATAAATCAGTTATATTACTGCAGGTGTAAAAATGTAACCGATTCAATTAGCAATCTTCGTTTGACCAATCCAATCAGTACAACTCTACCAATTGTCAGTGACTCAATTCTAGCTACAGCAATTAGTAGAATTCAACTGACAATCAGTCATATTTTACCAATTCAAATTTAGAGAGACATGATATGATGCTTGATAATAATATATTTATCGTCTTTAAAACTATTATAGTTTTTAATTTAAGAGTATAGTCTTGAAACTAAGGTTTTTTTTTCTTAGTTTAATTTTCAGAATAATTGTTGAAGGTTTCAAATTTAAATAATTATTCTAAATGTCAGAACCATTCAGCTAATAAATATTTCAAAGTTTCATATTAAAAGCTTTGATGGTCAGTTTTTGAATTTAATAATTTTACCCGTAAATGTGAGGCAATTTTAAATTGAAAAGCTTAAAATTTCTTAATTTCAAAAATAATGGGACCATATTACAGAAACCTTGTTTTTTTTTCTTTATTTTAATTTTCAATGTAATATATGGAAATTGTTCGATTTTTATTTCAAGATTTCAGCAAATTAATCATTTTTAAGTTGAAAAATATTTGATTGGTAAATTCCAAGAATGAATAACAATTCTAAAGGAAGATTTGAAATGATAAGAAAAATTAAATTTGAATTAAAAATAAAAACCCAAAAATAAAAAAAAATTAACTATCTTGAATTGATGTATCAGTAAATGAATAATTTGGATAATTTTAAATGTTTACAAGTTGAGGGTTCTGGAATTGCACGTTGAACGCTAAGTTTTAAATTTTCCTTTTCGTAGGTTTTAACTTTGCAATTAAAATTGAATTGATTAAAGTTTGGAAAGTGAAATTGGCAATTAACTTTTAGTTTTGAATGAAGTTCGCGCTCATTTGAGTTCAACGTTCCGGAGTAGAAAATTTTTTTTTTTCTCATTTTCAATCTTTTTCATTTAAAACAAAAAAAAATGACTAATTTGTCTAATTGGCTTTGATACTTAGTAACAATTTGTTTTGTGGTAACAATTTTGAATTCTAGAATTTTCGATTTCCTGCATTC
This sequence comes from Andricus curvator, assembly GCA_932195095.1. Lineage (NCBI taxonomy): Eukaryota > Metazoa > Arthropoda > Insecta > Hymenoptera > Cynipidae > Andricus > Andricus curvator. The sequence continues at coordinate 8,768 of CAKNYM010024489.1, forward strand.
TGAATTTTAAATGACCCGAATTTTAAAATTCTAATTTTAAAATATTCGAATCTTAACATCTTGACATTGTCCCATCTTCAAAGTTTTAATTTGAGTCCATAAATTTCGCGATTCTTCAATTCAGAATGGAATGGTTCAATTTCCAACGCTTCGTTAAATATGTTGTTCATTATTTGAAAGGTTGCCCAACCTAGGGTTGTCTGAATTGTAACGTCTTGAATTTTCCTCGGAAAGTGGGATAGTATTAAGGATGTTTTCTTTATTTTTTTCTTTAGGTTCAATATCGTCTATCCATCGTGGGCGGCAGTGCCCCTAAGGGAACCCTCATTTAATAGGTGGCCCTTTTATGGGTCCTTGGGCGTCTGACCCTTCGATGGCCCTTTTAAGGTGAGGCGCGAAGGCCCTATACCCGGGCTAAGTGGTTCCAGGAGTATTCCTGGGATTTAAAAAAAAACGCGTACCTCGGATGGGGTTATTGGGCTGTTGTAAGTGACAACTTGATTTTATGTCGATACTAAGGGTTCTGGAAGTGTAGGTGATCATGGTTTGTATCTCTTGCCTTTTGCAGCGCGATTACATGCATCCACAGACGGAGTGCCTATCCCTACTGAGGGATATCGGTCTGAAAACGGGAAGTCAGGGGCCAAAGATGACGGTTTTCCATCGGTAGGTAGTTACGAAGTGCAAATTATCTTATATGCACTCAGAGAAATGTCCTTTTGTGACAAAAGGATGCTTCTTGAAGTAAATGGAATTTCCTCTTAAATTTAAGGTTGAGAGGATTTTCATTTGTATCAACAGGAATCCATTTGCAGCAAAAATTTGCCTTATACGACTAACTTCACCTACTCTTGCAGCCAAATAATTCTTTTTGTGTAAAAAATATATTCACTTCGTTCAAAACAAAACAGGCAAGAGTGCAATGCTTTTGTTTCAAGACAACTTTTTCTCTGAGTGTGCATAGTGAGGCAAGTCACCAATATGTTTAAAAAAAAAGTCTTTTTATATGTTTAGCAGACTGCCCAAATTCCCTCCAGCGGTTGGCTTCCAACCCCTGGACCCAACGTACGTGCTGGTGTGGATCCAGTGTCACTATTTTAGTGTGGAGGGGAAGCCCCTCATCAAGGCCCACTGGACCTTGGTAAGATCCTTAATATCAACTTTCCCGCCTCTTTCACCATTCTTCTTCCTCTTTCTTATCGCAGGATTGATAAGTACCCTTTTCTTATATGGTTGCAGCGTCGCTCCCAAGAGGTAACCCGC
>CAKNYM010024491.1:0-11543 GCA_932195095.1 Andricus curvator
GTGATCTAACGGGAACTGGTGTTTCCAGCGTGGTATGGCCGTTGCCAAGTACCGAGTAAGTGGTCTTAAATACTTACATACATAAGCTCGCAATTATGAAACCCGTATATAATGCAAACATTTATTCCATTAATAAAATTATTTATGGACAATAAAAAATAAGTTCTTGACGTATTATTTATTTACTAACATTGATCTTACCGACAATTAGTGCATAAATTTATCCAATGTCATTTCAAAAGTAGTATAAGTGCAAGTTTTCAACATTTTTTACACATTTTTGGACTTTGCCTGGCTATTCTTCGAAAAATATGGGCCGTATGAAAAAAATGAATACAACCTTTTTTGTAGGGAATTTTATGTACTTCAATTTTTGTAGACGCGAAGTTTGCAAAAAAAATAATAAACAAACGAGTTATTAATAGAAAACCGTTTTTTGAAAGTTTACGCCACTGCCAAAGGATACGCAGAGGTCGGGGGAGGGGGATAACGAAAACTGTTCCTTATATTGACCCAAAGAACATTTTAAAACCAAAATTTCTTTAGTCGGAATTATTGTCAAACAAAACTACATACCGCCTGGCCTAAAGACGCAGACACAACATAAACTCTACTGAAATATATTCACCATATTAGTACCAACTTAAAAAAAAATCAAGAGAAAAAAAAACGCTGGGGTTTTTGAGAAAATTATGTTTGAAATTTTAAAGAAAAACTGCCGCCATTTTGTCAATTTTGAACTTTTTCAAATTTTTCCAACGGATTTCAAAAAAGGAAGAAAAGTCTTTTTGAATCAGAAAGAAAAAAATTAATACCCATAATAGCTAAAAAAATATCACACTTTTCACGAAAATGTTGAGAGTTTTTTGTTATTCCACGTTTTCAATTTTTCAAATTCAAATACTCATAACTTTGTCCAAAAAAATCATTCTTTCAAGAAGAATGAACCATCTTAACTGATTTCTTTCCCATGTGTCAACTATTGTGTCTTTTGCACCACATTATTTGAGGATTATCTCGTTTCGGACTTTGTCCATCAGTGTTTTTCCGCATATTGTGCGTAGAGGTTTCATGCCAATCGCGTTAATTTTACTCCTGTCCTTATAGTATAGTACCGTATAGTACAGTCGGTATGAATATAGAATTATGTATGGCCATTTTAGCTTTTTTGATATGTTTCTATTTCTGAGCATGGACCCTGCTCTACCAATAACCTGCTTACCCTTATTTATGCGCCTATCTAACTCCCCATCTATTTTTCCGTCGCTAGTGAATAGGCTACCCAGATATACGTACTTGTCAACTTGTTCTAATCTCTCATCATTTAGGACAATGTTGCACATTGTTTTCTCAGTTTTTCCTTCAAACAACATGATTTTTGTTTTATTTACGTTAATTTTAAGGCCCATGTTCTTCATGCATGTATTAAGTTTATTCAACATTCTTTGCTAGTCGTCGATTGATTCTGCCATAATAATCGTGTCATCTGCGAAAGCTAACCCACGTACCTTCACTGTTTCGAGATCTACACCTTCTTCGTCAAAGAGGGGTATTCTTAGACATTTATCCATAAATATGATAAATAGCCATGAGGACATAACGCATCCTTGTTTCACGCCTTGCATAATATCGAACCAGTCACTCAGTTTCCCATTTACTCTTACACTCGCTTTACTACCTGTATATACTGATTTTATTGCTTGTAGGAGCCATCCATTGACTCCGTACTCTCTAAGGACTTCCCAATGTTTACTTCTATTTACCTTGTCAAATGCTTCTTCTAGGTCAACAAATGCAAAGAAAACTTTCTTTACTACTCTTAAGATTCTTTCTGTGATCTGTCTTAAACTAAATATCTGATCTGTACATGATCTTCCTGACATAAATCCACTTTAGACTTCCCATATCTTTTCTTCCGTAAGTTTCATTACCCTACGAATGAGTATTTTTGAGTATATTTTACTTACGGTACTTAGTAAGCTGATACCTCTGTAATTACTGCAGTTGCTTTTACCCAATGGGAAATTCACAACGGGCGCAGTACTGCGCCAGTACCGGCTAGTACTGGCAAGTTACTGGCAGCCAGTGCTGGTACCTATACTGGCATATCTCTGGGATGATAACGCTATTCTGTACTGGGGTGCCAGTGCTGGCCCAGTACTGAATATCGATGCTGGCGCAGTACTGCCACAATAGAAAATTCACAATAGGCGCAGTACTGTGCCAGTACTGGAAAACTCCTGGCGTACGAAAATGCTGGAGTTAATTTAAAGAATGATAAAAAATCATTGAATTGTTTTTAGGACGATTCTACTTTATCCATTCATCATCATACGGCTGCATATCGTCCGAATATTATTTATAATTTCAAAAATTAAAATTTCATTCAAACATTTTGTTTAATTTTAGCACCCACTACTGCTATACTCTAACGATATGACAAAAAGGTATATAAAAAATAAATATTAATTGATTGCCAGTATTTTGACTTTGAATATTAATGGTCCTGTGTAAAGTAAATACATATATTACATTCTTAAATATTATATTACAAATAAAATTTCTAACGCTACGGGGTATCGAACCTACATCTATACCTAAATCTATCGCCTAGCAGTCGGGAGTCTTAACCATTGCGCTAAACCTACAAGTTCAAACTCGATGAAAAAATCCATCCTCATAAGGTACACTTCAAAAAAGTTAAAACACCAAATTTTAAACTCTTTTTTACTGATTAAATATTTATTATTATACGACGATATGTAAATGTAAAATATACGAACTGTTAACAGGAATATTAATAAAATAATTTTAAAATAAATAATTTAAATCGATTACAATTTTTCTTCGTGTAATATTTCGTTTTTTGGCGTTTTAGACTACTTTACAACTTTCTACAATGACAGGAAATGTAATTTTTTATGAACATTTAAAATTTTTAACGACGGAACTTAGAAATTTGATCGTGAACTTTGACAATTTTTTAATAACAAATTTTTTTAAACTTTCGTGTAAGGTTTGAGTTTTAGGTGTTTTAGATCATTTTACTATGTTTAAGATTGACATAAAATGTAATTTTTTCTGAACATTTATAATTTTACATAAAGATGGAACTTAGAATTTTTTTCTTAAAAAAAAAAACAGGAAAAAAGTTGTTTTCACGACAGTTGTATTTATAGTATTTAGACACTGTAGAACACATGAACCATACTTTTAAACGTATTTAAAAATTTTTTCAAATATTTATACTGTCGGCATAGTACTGCGCCGATCGTGGAGCCAGCCGTTAGCCAGTACTTGGCGAATGACCGATTATCTGTACTGGTGACCAGTACTGAGCCAGTGTTGCGACGGTGGTGAACTCCAGCAGAGTAAGGAAAATTCCATCTGTGGCCATTGTCGTTTTTTACTGGGCCCGTAAAGTGCCAGTATTGAACCGACGATTGGCGTAACTCCGTAAGAAACGGGTTGGCCGTCATTCATTAGGCCAGAGTTCTACCAGCACAGGGCCAGCGCTTGTATGCCAGTGTTGGTTTTCCAGCACTGGCGCAGTACTATGCCTGGGTTTCAGCCAGTACTATGCCCGTACTGGTCAGCCAGCTGTAGCTAGCCATTACAGGCGCAGTACTGCACCCGTTGTTAGAAATGGCCTAAGTCCAAAATTTCCACATGGGCTACAGAATTGAAAGTCAATGAAAAAACCATCCTCATAAGGGGTCGTGGATAAATTACGTAACACTTTTTTGGGGAGGGAGGGGGGTCTAGCTTAGTGTTACATACTGGTGAAAAACTACGGGGAAAAGTCAGAAAAAGCATTACATAGGGGGGGGGGGGGGGGGGACAAAATTGTCAAAACTCTCTTTTTCTAAATAATTATTTATTAGTATATGACTTTATATAGATGTAAAATAAATGAACTGTTAACGGTAATATAAATAAAATAATTTTTGAATAAATAATTTAAATCAATTACAATTTTTCTTCATGTAATATTTCGTTCTTTCCCATTTTAGACCGTTTTACAACTTTTTATAATGACTTGCAATGTCATTTTTTATGAGGATTTAAAATTTTTTACGACGGAACTTAGAAATTTTATTGTGAACTGCTACAATTTTTTAAGGAACAAATTTTTATAAACTTTCGTGTAACGTTTTGCTTTTAAGGTGTTGTAGTCTGTTTTACAATGTTTAAGAATTACATAAAACTTAATTTTTTCTGAAAATTTAGAATTTCTCATAAAGATGGAACGTAGAATTTTTTCTTAAAAAAAAAAAAGAAAAAAAATTATTTTCGCAATAGTTGTATTTATAGTTTTTCGATATTTGAGAACACATTAACCATATTTTTAAACGTATTATATATTTTTATATTTATACTGTCGCCATGCCAACGGCGATACCACGCTGAAAACACCAGTTCTCGTAAGATCACTGAAGTTAAGCATTGTTGGGCGCGGTTAGTACTTGGATGGGTAACCGTTCAGGAATACCTGCGTGCTGTTGGCCCGTCGTGGGTGTGGTGGGCCCACATTGGTAGTAAATATTCACCCAGAAACACTACCCGAATCGGGTAGTGAGGCAATGAACTTTCGAGTTCGAATTGCTAATCTACACTGAAAGAAATAGTTTGAGGCTAGTAGCAATCCGAGTTTGCTTGAGAATTTCTAACTGAATGAGAAAGAAAATTGTGCTGTCTCAGCCACACGAATTTGAGCATTATCACCTACGTATGAGAAAATCATCAAGGCTAATATGGCAAGGAAAGTTTGTTTGACTGAAACGATAGTTGAGAAAAGTGTCGAATAACCAATATGATTAAAATATCCAAATATTATAATGTAGGTACAAGCATTATATGCCTCGGTCTCATAGCCGTATTGAACACATAATTTTATCAACTATCTATTTGAAACAACACTGCGTTAAAGTATTGCATTGGGCATCCGGCTGGTTGCTTGATTCAGCCATACCAATCAATGTATTGTGGTGTGCGCGATTGATCAACCGGTGAGGTGCGCGTCGACTCGGCATCAGTCGCTGTCTTCAGGTTTCTGATTTTTGATAGTTTTCTGTGTTTAAATATTAATCATGGATGACTTCGTAGAAAACAAACTGCTAGAATGGAATCTGGCCAAATTTATACCACAGTTTGATGTTAAGTGTTAATTATTATGTGTCAAAAATATCTTTTATTGAATGCAATTCTCAAACATAACCTCACGTTTATAGTAAGTTTGAAGCATGAAAACGCGTAAACAAACTGTGTAGATTATTATTTTCGTAATATTTTATAGAGAATGAGGTGAGTGAGGAGGCTTTTGATACCTTACTCCGAAATTTGTATAAGAGTTGTTCATGAATAAGGCTGGACCCTATAGCTATTTTCAAAAACAAGTGGCATTTATTTGCCTTTATTTTTGTATCTTGAGAATCATATATGAATTTTGTGTATGCAATACAATTGGAAACTATTATTCACAGATACACAAATATTATAATTAATAATTTGGAATAATAACAAAAGTACCAAAAAATCGAATTTTTAAATCAATTTTAACTGCACTGCAGTATGGAGGATGCAACCTCATTAGCATTGTACATCAGACATGCCTAACATTAGACTATCCGAACGGTATGCTTAGATCTCCTCAACGGGAGGAGCAGATGAGACAAGCCTGCGTATGGTTGATTTACCACATCCAAATTCAGTCTGACACAACCGTAAATTCGTTCTACTACAGTCATCTTATGTTTGGAAATATCTGTTAAAACATATAACTCAAGCAGTAATATTGCTTCAGCAATTATGGTATGGGTAAAATACGCAAACCGTATCGCTGTAGCTGAGCGAGCAATACATTATGGTTGGAATAACCAGAATTATGCGTGTATCATCGAATTATTTCTTTCAGTGTATGTATGTATGTATGTATGTATGTATGTATGTATGGATACTGTCGGCATAGTACTGCCCCGATCGTGGGGTCATCCGTTAGCCAGTATTGGGCGAATTGCCCATTATCTGTACTGGTGACCAGTACTGGGCCAGTACTGCGGCGGCGATGAACTTTGGTGGACTACAGTTTCCACCTGGGTTTAGTTGTCGAAACGTTATATTATAAATTATAATAAAATAAAAATCAGAGACTAAAAATATTTAACTCGAATCTTTATTACCTTGGAAGCTTGTTTATTAAAATATTGAAATTACTTACGAAACCCTTAAGACACTTAAGAATAAAGTATAAATTTTAACGAGAATTTCTTATTGGTTAAAATGTGCATTAGAATTAAGAGATCGATAAATAATGTCTCTGAATCTTAAAACGTTCAAAGGATGATGTACCTGAAGTTCCGAAGTGCAAATGAACGAAATATTTTTCCATATTTCTATTCTACCCATAAATATTCTTCCAACTGCAATTTAAAATATGCTTTATAATTATGTTTCAGTAATAAATTATTTCCAATATAAATAAACAAACATTTTAGCACTTTTTCTGGTTTACAAAGTCATCAGTACAAAATTTCGTTCATTTGAACGTTCAGAACTTCAAAGGATGCAAATTGGCCATAATCGATGGTATCTAATTAGTACATATTGTAATGAATGCTAATTATTGATTGGACAAGCACCACCGCATTAAATTAAGAATCCAAAGCTGGTCTTCACAAAACCAACGCAGCGCATTTCTGCGGTTGACACCCACCGCAAACGCCGTTGGTAAAAGAATATGTCAAGCTAGCGAAATAACTGAACGAAATTGCTTTGTCGTCAGCACTCCGACTCGGTTTCCATACCTAATACAATAAAGTTTCAACTTAAATCTTCGTCCACTTTAATCATGAATAAATAAAAACTGACAATGAGAGATGGAAAATTTTCTTTCTCTGGTATATTTTTTCCTTAAAGAAGTAGAACGAATCTTTGGTAACAATATTTTTTAAGTATGCGTCATTTTTAAATTATGAAATAAGGTAGATGTCCCAGTAATCGTGACTGTAGTCCCAATAATAGCAATAATTGTTAAATTGTGAACCGTGAAAGAGTATTATAAATAAAAAATGTCGGACACATTTGCCTGACGCTTTAAGCTCGGTTCGTCTAGGTTTTCGCCCTTCGTGTGCTCGCTATTGCGCGCTTCGCGGGCTAATACTCTCTAAGTAAGCTTCATCGTTATGACCTGCTTTTGGTATAATTAGGTCAGTTCTATCGACCTTAAGGAACACATTCTCATCAAGACACTCGCGCTTCGCGCTCGATATTTGGTTTAAAAATCACGTAAACCTCGCGCAATTTGGTCGTCGCGCTTCGCAACGACCATATGTTATGTTCAATGTTCTTCAGATAAAAATGACTAAATTTGTATTTGATTTAAAATGAAGAAGGAAATTCCTTTACTTCAGCGTATATTTCTAATAAATCATTGAAATGATTTGTGCTTTTGGGTTCAGGGGATCTTAAAACGTGGACATTTTCAAAACCCGGGGGGGGGGTCATATTTTACACAAATCTAATACCTTCTCTGGATGACAATGTAAAAATATAAGTTTTCAAGTACCATGAGAATTAATGATGGTTATTTGATTGTTTTAATCGTTAGAAATAGTATTGAGAACATGAAAAAAATTAAATATTTTGAAAACCCACACACGAGATGTAAAAAAAAAAGTAAGCAAAGTTTTGATGAGAATGTGCCCACTTATCGGGCAGATTTTTTTACTGTTAATGTTATTTTTTACGAATAAAACAAAAACTACACATCCTATCAAAAAGTGACCAATAAGAAATTTGTAGATCTTTTTTGAGTGCACAATTTTTGTTTAATCATCATTTATCGTATCTTGCCTAGTTTGACCGTAAAATTAAATTTGGGATTTTTCATTATTTTTTGTGCAATAAAAATGTGAATTTTCGATTTTTTGAGAAAATTCAAAAAGTCGTTATGATAATCTTGTAGGGCGTGCAAAAAGAAACATTTTTCTTGTCTTGACTTTTTTTCGTATCGTGCGTTGTTTGGCTGGAAATGTGAATTTTCGTTACTTCTTTTGGATTTTGAAAATGCTGTGACTCTGAAAATTTTCATTTTTTTCGAAAAATGACATAAGACTATTTTGTTCGACTTTTTGAGTACTATTTATATCCGTCCATAGAATTTTTAAATATAAAAAAAAGTGTTCTGAAACATTTTGAAAATGTGCTCACTTTTTGCATTTTCATCCAAAATGGCTGGCCAACGAACTCGATCTTTCTTTTTGGCCCCTGAAACTGTATGCCAAAGTACAATCCAATCCGATTAGTCTTTTAAAAGTTATCCGGCATACATACGACGACGGCAACGACAGACAGACAGACAGACATCGACGTAAAAACTATTTTTTCTGACACAGGGGCCCTCAAAACGTCGACATTTGATGGAATCCACGAAAGTCAGTTTTCACATAAAATCAATACCTTCTCATTATGATGAGAATGTAAAAAGGTAACCTACGATTCCCCTTTCTTCTTTTATCTCTCGAATTGAATTGAAAAAATAGTTTCCAACGGTTCTATCACCTCTCGTTTATTTTTCACAGACAAACAAGGTGATTTTTGTAGGATAGTGATATTAATACTCAAGATTCAGTTAGACGTCCAAAAAATTGAGATACCTCAATTTTTGTAGAGATTATAGTAAAAATCTCAGCAGAAAAAATTCTAATAATATGGGACAAAGTACATGTTGCAGATGAGGGTTTTCCCTGTGCTGATACAGAGTTTTGAAATTTTTAGTGGATTAGCGATTAGTTCCTCATGAGTAGTATAGTAGTAGTATACCATTATACCATTAAGTGAAAGGTTAAAAAGTAGCATTATCTTACGATCATTTTAGAATACTCAACTTTGAATGGCTGTTACTCCCTATAAATACAATTAAAAAAATCTGCCAAAAATATATGAATTTCTTTCATTCTTTATGTGATAAAATTTATAGTTAGAAATAATAATTTGTTGTTAAGTTAATAACAAAAGAGTAGTTAGGTGTCATCTCCGAAACTAAAGAACGTACGGAGATAATTCTTGAAGCAAATTGCACATTTTTGGCTTATGAAAATGGTATATGTACCGGTATAGAAATTATGACCGGGTTTTGGCCGGATTTCGGCAGGGTTGCCCTGCTTGTATCCGGAATCTGGTCAGGCTGCCCGGTCGGATTCTGGTTGGTTTCGTCACGCAGTGCTGGTCGGATCCAGTGTCGGAAAACAGTGTTTTTGACTGGGCAACTCGATCGGATGCTGGTCGGGCTGCAATAAGAAATTGTTAATAAGGAATTTAAAAAAAAATAAGGCCCACATAAATTAAGAAAAATATTTGTATTCCAAAAGTACATCGAGTTCATCCTCGATTCTTTCTTCACACTCATCTTGGATTCCTTCTTCAGGGTTATCCTCGACATAAAGAAAATTAACAACAATAACATTTGGGCACTATTATTTTGTTGATATATTAAAAATTGTGACAAAAAAAACCTGTGTAAACTAAATTGCTCTTGTGGTAAAGCATCACATATCCTTAAGTATCGAAGAAATTGTCAACAAGAGATAAAATAAATTTCAGGGGTCTCACGTGAAATCCTAACCTATGAAACCGGTTCGGAAAATTGATTCAACTTTAACGTTGAAGAATATTAATAATGCTTACCTATTAACAATACAATCCACTTACCTTCATAAATAATCCGCTTGCTGCAGAAAATTGGATACCGTTTTGAGAAATGTAACAAATTTCTTAACGTATAACCCGGCGTCAACAGACGCGACGTTTCACTGCGTTTTTAGCATTAAAGACTCCGGAAGTCGCCGGATCGTCATTACGAGCACGCAGGACAACGTAATTCAAGACCTCGTTCGGAAAAATTATTTCTCTTTTTATTACGTTTTTTGGTTATTCAAGATTTTATATAAAATTATTAAAAGTAAGAAAAAATCGTATCACAACAAAAACTATCTCACTGGGAAACTATGTTAGGAAATAAAAAAGAAGTTGGTCAACGATTTCGCAGTCACTACAAGTCTGGGAACCACAGAACAAAAATTGGGAAACCAAATAATTAAAATTTGTTTAATTGTTTCTTTTTAATTGATAAAAAACACGTAAAACATAAAAAACTGGTCTTTCGCCTGTCAGACATCCACAAACGACCCACTTACGGCGGCTATTTTGTTCGTGTGAAAATCGTTTTCGCTAAACCAGACTTGAGCATGCTTTGTCCCAACCGGAATCTGGGCGGATGCCGATGAGGTAAATGACAAACAGTAGACCGGGCTAAATTATTTGTGGCCGATTTGTCCCGACCTGGCAATTAAGAAATAGTGAACCGGGCTAAATCAGGTGTGGCCCGGTTTGGCCCGACTGTGTCCCGGTGGGAACCCGGTCAGTTCCCGGCCGGGCAATTGACAAAATAGTATCCCTGTTTGACCCGGTCAGATTCTGGCCAGAAACCTTCTTCTGGCCGGGTCAAACCGGACTATTTCTACACGGGCAGTGTCAATGAGCAAACATTTAAGCTTAAATGTTTAAAAAATTCTTTTCTTCGGAAAATACAAAGGGCTTTTCGATTATTGGCGGAACGGCCCTCACAGTAGGAGAGAGTGTGACTTGGAAAGCCCTTTATATTAGTGTTGCCGCCGAGCGAGAAATCCCGAGAAACGAGACGGGACGAGACGAGCCATACCTGCTGTCTCGGCATTTCTCGTCTCGTTTTGTCTCGTCTCATTCTTACTCGTCTCGTGGCGTCCTTACTCGTTTCTCGCCTCGGTTTTTCCGAGAAATGCGACAGATGTGCGCTAGCAGAGCGGACAGCTCGCGGGAGCGTTCTTTTGCCACTCTGACGCGCTAATGCTAATTAGCGTCCTTTAATGACTAGGTAAAGTCGAAATATGGTTACATATTATACTTTTTTTGTTCATTACTGATTAATTTGATATCAAACACGATTATGTTTCGATTGTTTCAAAGATTTAACTTCACTCTATTAGTATATCATTTTGTTCTTATTAAACATTTATTTTGCCAATTAAAAGAATAGAATATATGAAACAGAAAGGTAAAAAGATAGGTATATTTTCAAGTCCTGTGGAGTTTAAAGAATTTAACACTAATTTCATTTTGTACAGTTTAAAGTGGAATTTTAAAATTTTGTGACGTCTAATTTCTAAGAAGGGTAAATAAAATATATTCGTCGGGACATCAAGAAAATCGAAAGTGCGTACCTACTTAAATCACTTTGACTACTACATATTTTTTAAATTTTATGAAATTCAACCCTTCGTCACAGACTATTTTGTTTCCGAAACGTAGAAATGACAAGAGAACATTTTTGTTAATATACCACTAGACTCTTTGGATGATATATTTCCGGAATATTTGTTTTATCCTGATACCTTTGATATCAAATAGGATATTTTTTTATTTGTAAAAATCGGCAGAGCCTCTGTTGTGTTTGAATTCGTGGCTAACATGCACCTTATTAGAGAAAATACTGCAGAAAGTACGAGAAC
>CAKNYM010024494.1:0-13528 GCA_932195095.1 Andricus curvator
GAAGGGGAAGGGTACACAGGTAGCCGTGGAGGAAAAGACGATCGCCCGACCTGACCAACGACCTACTTTCTGGTCAGGTACCTGCGAGCTTGGGCAGGCGAAGCCTTTCCTCAGAGGTCCTTTGTTGGAAAATGTGGAAGAATTTGAAATTAAAAAAATCTTCATTTTGCAATCAGAGATTTAAAAGTAATATATATTTGGAATCTAAGCATTTTTCTGATTCCAACGATGTTTTTAGGTTGAATATCTTTTGTCTTTTCATTTTTTTTCGTCTCTTATGTCGGTTTTCCAAAAGTTTAATTTTTTATTTTTAATCTTGTTTTTTACGATTAAAAGAAAATCTATTTGTTCTATCTAAAAATTATCAATAACAAATTTTTAGATCCTTTCTAGGTGCACAACTTTTGTTCATTACTTTTTTTCGCAACTTGTGCCGTTTTCCAAAAAAATTAATTTTTTATTTATAATGTTATTTCTTACGATTGAAATAAAAACAACGCATCCAATCAAAAAATTATTAATGACAAATTTGTAGCTGTTTTTTAGATGAGCAACTTTTGTTGATTCATTTTTCTCATAGTTTGTGCTGTTTGGCCAAAACTTAAATGTTTCAAGTTGTAATTTTGTTTTTTATTCTCTAATTTTTAATCAAAGAGATAAATTTTTAATCAGAAGGATAAATTTTCTACCAAGAAGGTTATTTTTCTACGAAAAAAGATTAATTTCTAATAAAATTTTCAAAATTACGAAACAAATATTTGAAAGTTTGAAGGAATTTTAAATCTAATAGTTAAATTATCCAATAGAGGTTAATGTAAAAATGGAGATTGGCCATGCGATGCATCTAATTGCATTGAATCGCACATACAGTTATAGACCGGAATTATTTTTAATTGGAGTTTTGCAATAGAATTTAAATTTATTGAATAATAAAATAATACTTTAATAAATAGTATTATTGAAGAGATTGAAGTGGTTAATTGATAGTAAGGAATACAAGTTGTTATATATTATATAATTTGTACCTTTGAACTAAAGTTCAGTAAATATTGATAGTTTAATGGGAATAAAAAGTGACTTTGGACATAAATTAACAATATAATACAAATAATATTTATCGAATTTTTTTGACTGAAAGTACTTACTGCAACTAATTCAATATTTAATGAATAAAGTAAAATATTTAAATTGGAAAATAATGGAAAAAATCACTAATTGTTGAAATAAAAAAATATATTTTGAAATTATATGCATTTAATAGTATTATAAATCAAAAAGGTGTGATTTCTACTAAATTGAAAATTAGCAGAATGATCATTCCGTAATGATGAAGTGCCACCAATTTCATCTTTACGATTTAAATACATTGCGTCAATTCAAATCCATTGAGCTACATTCAATGATAGTTCTACCAATGGCATTTAATTGCAAATGCTCATTTCAACATTTCCATTTGAATACAATTGGCCTTTTTTATTTGCAGGGATGGTAAAAAAGAATGAAAAATGGCCGTATGCCAAAATGTTGTTTGGAAATTTAAGTTTTTAGCTTCTTATTTTAAAACTGCATCCAGTTTTAGGAAAACGTGGCTGAAAATATACGTATTTTGAACTATCCTTATTTGTAGCAAAAACAAAGTTTTTATTTTTAAAATAACATCTTTATTCTTAATAAAAGCTTCGTATATTTAATTTTATTATTTTGTCAAACCAAATAATATTATAATTGACACGAACAACTTTTTCCTTTAATATAGATCAATTTTTGGTTGCATGAAGCAAAATATTGTTTTACATTAAGAAACAATATTCTCGTTACAACAACAAACTATTTCTTTAATTCAAATAAAAAAGTAAAAAGATAACCAAGGAATTTCTGCAAATGAAAGAAAATTTTGTCTCGGTGAAGAAGGTATTTCTAATAAGTAATTTAATTATTCAACGAAAATATAGATTTTTATCCACTCAGTTACTTAACAGACACTGTCTAGTATTTCGGAATTTTCCGTAAGATTAATTATGTATAGTGCTACGACTGCTCTTATAGAAAATTCCGCAATAATAGACAGTTCGTTAATAGGCCTTATAAGAAAAATAAATATTAAACAGCCGTCATTCTGTTTTACGATAAAAAAAAATTGATATGAAAGTTGATTTATGTTAATTTTTATTGATGTATTATAATTTCTTCATAGAGAAAATTTATCAGAAAAGTTAAAAAATGTATACACGAGACAAAAAGAATACAAGTTTTAATTATATTTTATTATTTAGGAATATCATTCATTTAATTCTAGATGTTACTAATCGAAAAATATTTCACACTGGGCAGATTTTCTTTTTTTTTCTAATTATAATAAATAAATTTAATTTAAAAATTTTTCAACACGTTCTTTACCTCTGGTTTTTATCATATCAGAGTTACCAACTCCGATCTTCTCTATCGACTCTATCAAATTGTACCCTGTTTAACCAAGTGAGTGACAGGCGGCTGGCAGGTAAGCCACCTTTCATTTTAGTTCCGCAACTCAAACAATTAGGGGAACAGGGCGCGCTTTTGGACCTTTAATTTTAGTTCCCGGGAGGTTAAGGGAAACAGGGCGCGCTGCGGTAAGTCAGTCGAAATCAAATACACGGCATGAGCAATCTCCCACCTCATCTCTGATGATACTTTTAACTCAGCAAAACCAAGGGCAACCACCCCGTTATTATTATATTCGCCAGTTCTACATCCCTAATAGCACGAAACGTCCCTGGAACGTGCCGCGGGCACTTTTGGAACGTTCCAGCGGTATTTACTTTTGTGAATGCCTCTGTTTTTATAAAAGACTCTATGCACGACTCAGGCTATCCAATATACATGTATGCAGAATTCTGATTAACCGGAGAAAGTATGTTTTTAATAGATAAACGTTTATTTTTCAGCCTGCTGGCCTTAAAAAATTGACTTGCTTACACTTCCATTTTTTACAGAATTTTCTTAAACTAACCCTTAAAAAAACTAACATCCATCCATACCTTATATCTAAGACCGCACGCTCTTATCGCCTTGCCTTTCTCGCTCGCATGCCCCTACTTTTCGCATTGCCAAACTCTGCTTCCGCGGCTAATACCTAATATACTTAACTACTATTTACAATATTTACAGATTACTTATATCTACTTCCTCTCCTATTTACAATCTTTCCTTCTCCATTCCTCTTCCTCCTTCCTTCTCTTCTTCTCCATCTTACCCAACACTCCCTTCACCCATGCTACTGCCCTTTTGTCCTCCCTTTCATGCATCAATATCTCCATGCTTATCCCACTCCTTTCCACCTCTACGCACTCTTCCAACCAGTGCTCCACTCTTGCATCCCCCTTCCCACTATGTTTTTAATATGGAAGATAGATGAGTCTAAAGTATCCTACAAACTAGAACTAGATCCCTCTGTTAAATTATTATCTATATTGTCTTCTGTCAATCCTTCTACCGTTATAGAAAATTTGTTATCTTAATTGTGAAGATTATCAGTAAGCATTCGAGATCATTAGAATCATTAGATAGTTCTTAATAATGTTTACCAAATTTGTATGTTTGCGTCTGTCTATACGCGGACTACGTTTTTGGATATCCCTGCAAAACTATCCTTGTCTGTATCGAGTGGTCTATAGACAAGTGTAAAAAAATGAATAATATTCTTTAAATACACAATAGTGCTTTATATTGAACGAATTTCGAAAGTTCTTTTAGTACTTTGTCTTTATACTTTTTCGTTCATAAATTGAGAAAGATTCCTTCCTTATATCTTATTATTTTATACTAATTAATTTCGTGAAGAACGGGTGGACTTTTTGATGTGTAAACATCTTAGACCTCGATATGGGGAGTCGCGCCTGATTCTCTCTCTCCCTCCCCCCTCTCTCTCGAAGAAGAATATGTTTTGTTTTTTACATAATTGGTCATTATTTAAACAATTTACATTTGTTTAAACAATCTTTTCTCCCTCAAATTGTAATAAGTTATTATTCCCTGGAATTTATATCTCGAAAATAATAATTTTCCACGACTTACAGAGAAAAAAATATTTTTTAAACGAATAATAATGTAGAGCAGAGTAACGAACATAGAAGGTATTCAGGAGAGCGAGCTTATCGGAAGTCTTAATCATCTCGTTTCCTAAATATCCGGTGCCAAAACACAGTTGCCGAAGTTGAGTCTAAGCTATGACTAATCTGTGCTAAAGCTTGGTCGAGACCTGGCTGAATCATGGTCACCAGAAGTCTCCTGAAGATCGGCAGTTCGATTGGGACCTCAGTCGAGATCACTTCTTAAAGTATTACAATAATGAGACAATAACATAATCATTAATTATATCAACTAAAGCGTGTGGATATTAATAAATATTATAACAATTGAAAACTCTTACTACAATAATTGTTTAAACAATCGTGAATTATTTACAAAATACTTGGAAACTCGTCATTTATCGATTAAAAATAATTCATTTTGAAAAAACACAAGAAATACCGTTAGTAGTATGAATTCATTAGAAAACTGCTATTTTGAATTTTTTCGGTTTCTTTTTCATTCTGTTTTGGGAATTCCCGCCAAGTATATAAAGTCCAACAGGAGGAAAATATGCTGTGTCTAATTGGAAAAAAAGAAACAATTTTCAATATTTTTCTTATAGTTTTTGTGTACTTAGATGTGTAATAATAATGATAAGTGTCATAATAATGAATTTTCCATAATGAAATTTCAATTTTTATTATTCTTCTTCATGAAATATAATTAGCCTAATTCTAAATGTAGATGCGTAACATAAGTGCGACACAATGTGTTCTTTCAGAGAACTCATATCGGTCCGCATCGGTATTTTATAAAAAAAGCTTGACTAAGCAGGCAAAGGAGAGAATGCGTTTTAGGAAATAAAATACTAGTTTGAAGAATGAATCAATAAATTTTTTAAGTGTTCAAAATTATATCATTTTTAAACAATTTTAGGTTAAAACACTACAATTAAAGGATTTTACATTGTTATTAAAACATTAAAATTCAAAAATGTCACTTATAAATTAAAAATTAAAAAAAAATGAAACAATGACAATTTTTAAGTTTAATTTCAGCACTCTGAAATTTTAATGATTCGAGCCTTATTTTATTTGAAATAATTTAATTTAAATTTGTTTATATTTGAATATCGCCAACGGCGATACCACTCTGGAAACACCAGTTCTCGTAAGATCACTGAAGTTAAGCATTGTTGGGCGCGGTTAGTACACTTTGATGGGTGACCGTTCAGGAAATACTGCGTTGCTGTTGGCCCGTCGTGGGTGTGGTGGGCCCACATTGGTAGTAAATATCCACCTAGAAACACTACCCGAATCGGGTAGTGAGGCAATGAACTTTCGAGTTCAAACTGCTAATCAATTTTTTTTTTTTTATATATTTGAATATTTAATTTTTACTTTCTTATTTTAAATTTATTATAACAGACATAGCGAACCTCAAAGCGTCTCCAGAGTTTTTTCAGAGAAATCATATCGACCCGCATCAGTATTTTATAAACAAAGCTCCCGGAAGAGACTGCGTTTTAAGAACTAAAATAGTTTGAACAATCAATCAAGAAATTTTTAAGTGTTAAAAATTATATCATTTTCAAACAATTTTAACTTAAAAACAGTACAATTTAGCGATTATAACTTGTTTCTTGAGAAATATAAATTGAAAAATGCCATTTACAAATTAAAAATTTAAAAAAATGAAACAATGGAAATTTTAAAGTTTACATTCAGCACCCTGATTAATTTAAAGAACTTATCAATAGCGATATAAAGTCAGGTTTTCATAACTGGATTAAAACAAATTAATATAACAGTATTCTAACAGACTTGCAGAAAATTATTTTTAAAATTAGCCTAAAAACAACGACAAAATTATTATGTCCGAATTTATTGACATTTTCTAGAAACATTAACATTTGACGTTTTTTCAAACAACTTCTAATCAAATTAACACATACTGGCTTTCATTTACGTCCAGAAACTTTTGCACGACATTACATATAAGAGAAAATAAATTTTTATACTCCTACATGTACGTGAGTTATTATTTGCTTTATGTAAGATTTCAATTTCAGTTAACGTTTACCGAAGATGTTTACACATAAATCTGTCTTGGGTCGTAGTTTAGGACGCACGTGATGTTTTTTTTTAATTAATTATATTTAAAGTCATGTTCCTAGTTTACAGACTAGAAGTATAATTTAATCCCCTTTTATCAAAGAGTTTTTATTTTCTGGCAACTACTGTTTGCAACAAAAAAACATTCAAATTAAAACGCTTGAAAATATACAATTTGATCAATGTTTTACATAATTTAAGGTTTGACGATTTGTGGCTGCGATTGTCTTTTATCGGCCGAATGGAAAACACCAAACAAAATAATAGCAAGAACAGGTCCTTGCAAAGGACGAGGAGACATAATAGTAACGACTCAAAGTGGAGGTCAAGGTTCATCAACTGTGCAATTTCGCGGATATCATGAAACCATCGGACCGATGAAAGAATCTGCAGTTTGGGTGGAAGAAGCTCCTGTCCAAAGTTTTGTTTGGGGAAGACGAGCTCTCTCACCTACGAATTATCAACAAGAAGATCCCCTTGGTCTCAGTGTCGAAGGGAATGAGTACGAAATTGTTCATCACTAAATTCTGGATATTAAGATAGTTATGTAATATTAATAATACCGGATTAAATAGAATAATATAACAATTTTTCATTGCAGCAAAAAGTTTCCCGAGGACGAACTGATCGAACTTTTTGGGGATAGTACTGGAGAACTAACCAGCGAGAAATTTCACCCTGGTTGGTTTCTTCTACAATATCATCATGCAACAACTTTAGACGACCTCAAAGCTGGTTTATCTTATTTGAGACGGAAAGTTCATTCGCAGAAAGAAGGACAGTTATCGTTTTTAAAGGTATAAAGATTCAAAACCTTTTTTTTATTTGAAGAATATTTCTATACAAATAAATTCTAAAATTGGAAATTAATTATCAACTTTTTTTTAGGCAAACGTTCGTTCTGTAATGGAGCAACTCGACACGATAATGTTCCTCAAAGAACAGTTCGAAGCAGACGTGAAAAACTATGGAGAAAATCCCATGGAGAAATTGGAAGGTGCTATACAAGAATCTATGGCAGAGGCGAATAAACTCTTCGACGATGTTTTAGCTCGAAGAGACAGAGCAGACGCTACTCGCAATGCCCTCGCTTTAATGCAGCGGTATCGGTTTCTTTTTTGCATGCCAGTTAATATTGAAAAGAATATAAAACAGGGCAACTACGATCTTGTCATTAATGATTACGCGAGAGTAAAAAATCTCTTTAAAAATACAGAAGTTGAAGTCTTTAAAAAAGTGTTGGCTGAAATAGAAAATAGGATAGAAACGTTGAGGGTGATATTAAGAAAAAATCTCGACGAAGTTCCGTTTACTTTAGAAGAGCAGAAGAAAATTATTAGAAACCTTGTTAGTCTCGAAGCCGAAGGAGATCCAGCCTGGGACGCAATAGGTAATTTAAAAATATATTCTGATTCTAATTATCAATAATTAGATATTATTATTGAAAGTACATGCTGCAACTCATGATACAACTGCATTTTTTTAGTTTCTCACGCATCTCACTTGGAAAAAAGCATAACAGCGTGTGTTCAGGAATGTTTCGATGCTGAAAATGCAAGTGGTGATGAATCCAGTAGGCACTCGAAATCGAATGCAACCACACCAGTAACGATAAAGCAACTCCGGCAGACTCGAAACGATAAAAATATAATTTCCTTGAGAGTTCAGTGTATAGAAACGATTTGTGATATTATTACTGAACAGCTTCCAGATCTTTGGCGATTGGGACAGAGTTATTTTACGGGGCAACTTCACGTTAGTGTTAATGCTGAGAAACAAGGACCTTTCAAGGTGAATATTGAAGACAAAAACAGGTAAAAAAGAAACGCGACTTAATTATAAATTCAATTACTCCAATGATTACAGAAATTTTGAATAGTAGTAGAAAAAATATTGACAAGTCAGGAAATATCGAAAAAGTTAACTTTGTGGGCAATCTTCTTGTAGATAAAGATACATTTATTTAATCCTTTAAGAAAATTATACAAAAATTAAATTTCTTGCAGAATTTGGTCTTATCAAGTATTCAACACGCCGTGAATGCAATGAAAAGTGCCTGCAGCTCCAAAGTCGATGCTCATTGGCTTTTGCATTGTCTTAGATGCATCAGACAAATGTACGCGTCACTTATTCATTTGGATCTACCAAGTGATGCTCTCGATATTTTTGGAAATTTCATTTTTGATTTAAGGTGTGGAATTTAAATACATTACGGTACATTAAAAGATTACCTTATGCATATTTGATAGAAATTGAACCGAAAAATACAAATATTTTTTCAGGATACAATGTTTGGTAGCGCTTTTTAAACAAACGGCGGAAAATATCCTGGCCCTGCAACGCAAAGAAAATTGGCAGATAGAATACTTAAATGAAGACGGTGGAATTACAAAATTGGTAGGATATACTTATACAATTACTGAGATTATAAAAAATAAAATGAAACTATCTTTAACAATAAAGAAGCATAAGCTGATTTAATATTATTTGGTTTTAATTTAAACAGCCAGGTTTGTTCGAGAAAATGGTGAAGGACGTTTCAAAACTCGTACGAGAAACTGCAGTCGCTTGTGGTCCAAGAGAGGCGCCTCTTTTAGCAAATCCATCGCAGAATGTTTTATATCACAATGCGATTAAATCTTTGTTCACGTCTTTTTCCCGTTGCCTTCGGCAATTAGCGTTCAGTGGAAGTGAAGAAGCGCTTGATGACGAAGTTTCTTCAGTTTCACAACTTGTCAGCTCACCTGCAGGGTACAGAACAAGAGATAGTAAGCAACACGGTCCCGTAAGTAAACGAATTAAAGAATCATTTAAACAGGTTATGGTGCCTTCATAATGTAATACCGTAATCACGGAGTACTACAAGGAGACCGCACGCCAGGTATTTCACCTGGCGCCAGTTCGCGATCGCCTGTCCTCAGGTTTTCTCCATAGCGAGATTTATTCCCAGATGAGAGCGCCCCTTCAGAGAAAATTTGTAACTAAAATGTCGTCTGCTACTATAGTAATCGCAATTCCTCAATTTGCCACACCTAGCGCTCTCATCTGGGAATAAATGGAAATCGGAGGACAGGCGATCGCGATTGTGGGCTTTTTTCCACCATCGCCGCCATAGGCGTGCGTTCTCCTTGTAGTACTTCGTGACCGTAATCAAACTTGGGATTCAGTGGAGATGGTTAACTACAAATAATGGCTCATTATTAATAGTTGTCATTATTATGAGCAAAGGGTATAGCCGAGTAAGCATGGTAAATCGGCCCGCGCTCGTACCAAGCTGAAATTTATATCAAATGTTCATCTTAAGGTAGCAAAAAACTACAAAGAATTTTACCTTCAAATTTCATTTTTTCGGAAGTTATGGAGAGAGAAAGAAAAATTAAAAGTGTTTTTTTTTCTAAAACCGCAAAACCGATTTTTATGAACAAAATATATGTTATGAAGACCGATAAGACAATTTACCAAAAAGTTCAAGACAATTGTATGACCAAAGTAACATATAAAAAAATGTTTTGAATTTTTTGAGAATTTTTTTAAGGTGATGTTTTTGATGTACGACAACCATCGCCAAGTTAAAAAATAATAATTTGCGTATTACCATATGAAAACCTCACATGACAAATACATTACAATATGCTGTAAAAGATAGTAAAATGTCAGAAAACAATTAACAGAAAAAAGAAGAGGATATATTTAAAAAATGGCAGTCTACCTGTTTTGGCAATTGGCCTAATTGTTGCCGAGAGTCGGGTTAAAAATGCACGTCTGTACCAGTTTCCACACCACCCGAGAGGTACAGTACGCGGCACGTTTTTTTTGTAGTGGCTTGTATTTTCTACAAATAATGAAAATATGAGCACACACCAAAAATTTGCAATAATTTTTGAACCCATTGAAATAATTGTAATTCTTCAAGCTTTAAGAAAAGTTTTTAATTTTTCAAACATAAAAAACGTTCAACCTCTCTGTTATCCTAATAGGATACCTTAACTTTTACCCATACCTTAAAAGCACTCCGCCGCGCGCCCTGCCGACATGAAACTTCACGCCCGCTACACATACACTGCACCACGCAAGTGAGAATATAAAGGGAATTATCTTTATCATAAAAAAATTGTATCGCTGGACCACACAGTCTCCCTTTTGCCTTAAGTGAGAATATGGAGGAAATGATCTTTATCTTTTTAAAAATTGTATCGCTGGACCACACAGTCTTCCTTCTGCAAAGGACGCTATTTTTCTTCCTTTCACATATGATCTCAAATTGTCAAGTACACCAAACATCCTCTATCTGCTTTACATGCTTGTTTTCAAGAAGGGTAGGACAAAAACTATCGTATGTATCAAGGGCGTATGGCTATTTTGCCTCGTGTGTCTGCCGCCCTTGCTTCGCTCGGACGGCAGAATAGCAGCCTTCTTTACGCCCTCGATACACAATGTACTATTTGTTGGAGGCACCAAAAGTTTAATCACAAGCTCACTGACCACGCTGGTAGGGGGTGGGGGTTAGCTGGAATAATACGAACTCCCTAATAGTATAATAAATTTGAATTATATTTAGAGATAAGCAATAAACAACTTATACATAGTTAAGGTAAACTCTCGGAATTATCCGTACACTCGCACGATCCATCTCCGTTACGCACACGCTCGGTTCATCGCTCATAGACTTTGGCTTCAGTGCTCATCTCGACCACTCGCAAGTGACTGAGTACTGACGCTCTCGCCCTTAGTTCGCCTAAAAACTCTTACGCCCTCTTATGGGTGGCGCTAATATTAATGTTATTTGAAACCGCTAACATTCGGCCATCCTAAGTGTCAACTTGGCCTCAAGTTATTCGCATAGAAAAATGATTAAAACTAGGTACATTTGGATTACGCTCGTTCTCACCGTAAGACTTCTGATCACACATCGCATTACACGCTCATTCTCTTATCTAGCGTCTCCATAACGCTGTGGAGGACGTCGAACACGTTTTGGTCGAGTTTGACCTTACACCACTGAATTTACATCATCGGTATCACTGGTTACACTTTCACTAATTATGAGGTAGTTCCCGTCGCGATTGGCACATACTTGACGAAGAGAAATAGAGTCGTCTTCGTCCTCGCTTGTTCCATCGATGACATTCGAATCTTCATTTATTGGAGCTCGCAAAATTTTGAGTTGGATCGCTGAGGCTGTTGAGGCATATCTCCGCCCCTTTTTGTCGACTCGTAGGTCTGCGATACCATAGGTATCCGAAGGAAAAATCGCTGTGACTACTAAAGGTCCTCTGAACTTTTTTGGAAGTTTGGCGGACTCTCCTGTTTGCTCCGGATTGTCCTTCATGAAGACTATATCGCCTACTTCGAATTTTACGTGTGTCGCTCTATTCTTGTCGTACCGCTTTTTGTATTTAATCTGCTCTTCCAGGATTCTTGCTCGCGCCGCTTCTCTTAAAATCAGTGGAGATGTATAACGAGTCTCGTCATTAATTGTGAGTTTGCATAATTCGCCCTTGTTGTGACGATTAACGTATCAAAAAAGTAATTCGAAGGGGCTCTTCCCCGTGGTTTTGTTAGACGACTCATTCAGATTTCTCTGCACAAGCTTAAGGCATTTGTCCCAATCTTTTCCTTGAGGGTTGAGAACGCTTCCTTGTATCGCTGGAATGAGTGTATAGTTCGTCCTTTCCACCAATACATTTACCTGGGGGTGACCCTCGGTCCGAGATAAGCCGGTTTGGTGCTCCATAATCTAATATCACGTCTTCCGGCGATTTAATCACATTGATTGCAGAAGTATCGCGCACAGCTTTCAAGACAACAAATTTTGTCAACGTATTGGAAATCGCTAACACATACATGTTTCTAGTCGGAGATTTTACAAATGGACCGACATGGTCGATGTGAATCAATTAGAAGGGTCGATGACCCGGTTTGATGGGGTGCAACTCGCTAGCCTGCGGCCCCGTTTGAGCCTTTGTAAGCATACATTGAACACAACTTCGGACGTGTTGGCGAACATATCGCCTCATTGACGGAAAGTAATAAAACTCTCTCATCTTGGCTAAAGTGCGATCAATGCCGGTGTGGCTCTGAACATCATGGTAGCGAATAACCATGCTTTTTCTTAAGGATTCAGGGACCACATATAACCATTTATCATTTACCCTTTTATACAAAATGCTGTTCCTACATTCGTAGTCTCTGACTTCGCTTTTCTCATATTTTGTACGCTCTCTCACTGGTTTATGAAGAATCTCGCGTTTTCGCCTAAGTTTGTCATTTACGTATTGACACATCAATATCTCATCTTCAGGATTAAATATGTTAAAGACACCTATCGCGCGCTCGGATGAATCGTCTTCATTTCCGTCGCAAATTTTAAATTTACATTCTGACAAAAGGTTACCCCATCGAATGATCTGTGGTTCTTTTTTATTTTCTGCGTATTCAGGTATAATAAGGCCCTACAATCGGTGACGATTTTAAATTCTATATTTATGAGCCACACTCGCAATCGAGTAACTGCCCATATAACCGCTAAGAGCTTTAGTTTATTCGAGTGGTAGTTGCTCTCGGGTTCCGATGTGCGTCGACTAATCGCGTATACCGGGTGATACCTTAGTTAGGTCATCAGCTTTTTGAAACAACGTGGCAGCTAAGCCCTTTGAACTTGCATCCGTATGCAGTTCAGTGACGCGCGATGTTGAGTAGCGTTTTAAAACAGGCTCGATTGCTAATTTGTCGCGAATTTTATCAAACAAATTTTTCTCACATTCTCCCCATACAAAGGGTTGATTTTCTTTCAGTAGGTCATACAAAGGTCCGGCCGCTTCCGCAAATTTATATACGTAACGACTCAGATAACCTGCCATGCCTAGAAAACGTCGCAAACTATGTACGTCCTTCGGCTCAGGAAACTCTCGAATTGCTTTGATTTTATCTTTACTTGGCTTAATCCCTTCTTCCGAAATTTCGTAATCAAGATAATTTACACTTGACATAAAAAATCTACATTTTTGCAAATTTATTGTTAAACCTGATTTCACAAGAGCTTCTAACACAAGGATCAATGTCTCTTTTAATTCTTGCCACGAATTCCCTGGTATTAAAATGTCATCTAAATAAAATAATATCTTTTGACTTCTTAGCGGTCCTAATACCTTGTACATAATAATAAATTTAAATTAAAAATTCAAAGATTTTTCGGGTTTCAATCGTGTGCGAAACTATGAATGTTGCCGACGTTTCGTGAACATTGCAGTTCACTTCTTCAGGGCTGACCTGAAACTGAAGTTTCAGGTCATGTTGTTCTTAGGTATGTATTCTCTACGATGCCTGTGATTGGCCAGAGTGCCCCCTGGTGTGGGCTGGTTGAA
>CAKNYM010024495.1:0-44778 GCA_932195095.1 Andricus curvator
GAAGCCGCCACCGAAATCAAACGAAAGAGCACGAAGGAGACAGTGAAATCATCCGAACCGACAAATTTTTCGTTGCCGCGGAGCGTGGAATCAAGTGACGGAGTGGGGACACACCGACACGCGGCGTTTACGTGTGTTGCTCCTACACGGGAGTCGTGGTGGGGGCCGCCAGCTCCCACAATCTGTGAACACTGAACCTGATACTGAAGTTTCAGTTTATGTTGTTCTTATATCTACTCTCTACGATGCCTGTGATTGGCCAGAGCGCCCCACCGTGGAGACTGATCGAATTCGATTGGGCAATCAAGTCTTTCTTAAAACGCCGGGAGGACGGAAAGCCAAATCGGATTGGTATTATATCGATTGTTGTTTTCTTGGGAAAATAATGTATGTTTTTGCGATGACGGTTGTTTTGTCAAATAAAATGCTATGTCCTGTTTCGATATGATGCTCAGCTAGTGCTGATTTCGTGAAATGTTTTAGCCTGACTTTACTCTCATGTTCCTTCACACACTGGCTCACTGGCCTCCCGGTTTCTGCAATATATACTTTCTTCATAAGAGCAAGAGAGTTTATATACTCCCGGTTCACTGAGAGGTGCCTTTTTATCTTTAGGGTTTCTTAGAAGTTGTGCCATTTTCTCATGTGGTTTAAATATTATTTGGATGTAGTGTTTGTTGAGAATTCTTCCTATTTGGTCTGTGATACCTTGGATGTAGGGTAGGATGGTGGTCGTTTTTCTTTCTCTTTCTACAGTAGGCTGTGTTGACTTGTCCTTTTGAGTGTATTTTCTGATTGCTTTATCAATTTGTTTGTTTGTGTAATTGTTCTGTATTA
The DNA here is from genome assembly GCA_932195095.1 of Andricus curvator. Taxonomy (NCBI): domain Eukaryota; kingdom Metazoa; phylum Arthropoda; class Insecta; order Hymenoptera; family Cynipidae; genus Andricus; species Andricus curvator. The sequence goes on from CAKNYM010024495.1 coordinate 838, forward strand.
GGATTTGTTTAACGTTTCGTAATTCCTTTTGTGAGTTATCTTTGTCTGTTATGGAGACAGCTCTGTATACAAGGAAATTTTTCTTTTATTTTCAAAATAATTTTAAACCGTGGCCCTGGGGCCTTAAAGTATCTCAAAATGATTAAAATGATTCATTAATGTTAATTTTCAGAAATATAATAATTGTTTACCAGAGAATACAACTGATGGTTGCATACAATCAGGAAAAAAATTGACCTAATTAGACCAAAAATACTACCCCTTAGCTTCAAAAACTACCCTTTATAGAGGTTAAAATATTATATCTTGAATTTCAAAGATTTTATGCATTATTCATTGGATTTCTTGATACGTAAATGACATAACATGCTGAACTGACGAAATTAAATTAAAGTACAGCATTTTTTTCCAATCACGAATCCTGAAGTTAAATGTTTATTGAATATGCGATTAGTACTTATTTCTCAGCTGACAGTATTTCGAGAAATCTATTTAACCATAAAAATGAGCGATCCTTTTGAAAATAAAATGAAAATATCGTCAAGAGAGAATCTTGAGGGGAGCAAGCTACCCTCAAATGAAGATGTTCTAAGCATGGTTCAGTATGATCTATCTTTAGGAAAAACAGTTCATGAAAGTGCAACGTAAGTATAGTTTGTGCGAAACAATTTTGAGTAAACAATGAAACATCCACGTATTTTAAATAATTGACCTGGATATCTAGATGTGTCCTCAATTAAGCAATAGGGTTCTGGAGTAAGGCGAACATTCCTGTGCCAAAAAAAGATCGTTGTGTTGAAAAATTGAGCGAACTACATAAAGCCTGGAAAGATCTTAAAAAGAAAAGCGAGCGAAATTCAAGTGCTTTCCAAGGAAAAAGAACGAACTTCCGCGATAATTTAGATAACCTGTTCGACATAGCTCACGGTGACGCTCTTGCATGGATTGAGGTCGTAAAAACGAGGCAGAATCAATTTTGCAGAAAGAAAAAGGTCGTAGTGGAGTTACAGAGGCGGTGAATGATAGCTCAATAAAAAATCTAAAGAAAGTCGTGAAGCGCAAGGCATCTTCTCATATATCGTTTCCTCATTCCGCACATTCATCAATTTCCTTAATGTCATTTGAAAACTACAGTGATAATGAAGAAATGTATGGTGGTAAAGAAAACGATGATTTCAATAGAAGTGTTAGTAATTATCAGTTTGAATATTAAAAACATTGATTTTTTCAATGGTCTCTGACTAGGAACCGAAAGCATAAAAAAACTTCCAAAGATAGAAGTAATCATTCCAACTCTTTGTCGAACTTTAGGCAGAGCTCAATTGTCTAGTAGGATGGCAATGTACGTCGTGTCAAGTACAGCAGAGAGTTTAGAGCACAACATAGGTAATTTAAGATACTAGTTTTCGAAAATATAGTTCAACACATAATATATTTTCAAGAAAGCTTCATGATAAATTTTTTTTAGATGATTTGAATTTAAGTGAAAGCATCATAGCAGAATTTAGAAACGAAGAACGATTGAAGTATGCTTCTGAATTAAAGGAAAATATTTAATCAGAACAGAGATTACAATTGCACTGGGATGGAAAACGTGTTTTATCATTGACTGGAAAGAAAAAGGTAGAACAATTTCCCGTTTTAGTCTCTAGCTCTGGTGAATTTCAAATCTTGGGTGTGCCACAGATGGAGTCTGCTACCGGACTTTCTCAAGCTTCTGCTGCGGCACAGCGGAAATTTCCATTTACTGCCTGAAAGTTTGGATGTTTCGAAATCAATACACGTTAACATCTATCAAAACCGAAACCATTAGGGAGTTGTGCCTTTTGTGATCAAACTTCACATTCTGATTTTGGTTTGAGGCTCGTTTGCCGGTCGCTGCGCCATACAATGACTTATATTTAATTAAAAAATTGGTGAGTTACAAGCCCGTCAATGCCAAAATATCAAAAGTCGCTTGTGAAAAGTTTGAAGGACACTTGTGGTATCTCTTAGAGAAACTTGTGGTCATGGCATTCTTTGATTCTAGCGTTACACTCGAGCAAAAAAGAGCAATGGTAGCTGCGATAAAAACGCGAGAAGGCTCAGACGAACCCGCAAAATATCTTTCAGGTCAAAATCTGACAAATTTTTCGAAGAATGATATTGAAGATTTTCCTATCTCAAACGCTCTTTGATTTTTTGATATTATGCAATTGAATTCGTCATTCTTAAACACAGATCCTGCTCTCTGGTTTGTTAACAAACGCTACATTGAGGCTTTCGCCGTCGTTAGTACATTAAAAGTTGTCAACGACGCGACGCTGAAGAAAGAGCCGTGGCTTTAATGCAACGGTTCAACCGGTCGCTGACTAAAAATGAGAATCAGCTGTAGGCACTTTCTCTGCGAACAAAATTTGAATTTTCGATTTTCCAAAAAAATCCAAAAATTGTTATGATAATCTTGTAGGGTGTTCAATAATCAACGTTTTTCTTGTATTTACTTTTTTTCATCTCGTGCGTTGTTTGGCTTAAAATATTAATTTTCGTTTGTTTTTCCGGATTTTGAAAATGGTGTAAATCTAATCATTTTCTTTTCATCGAAAAGTCGTGAGGATAAAGTGTTCAAATTTCCAAGTCCTATGAATAGCCGTACATAGAATTTTTAAATCTTGAAAAAAATGGTCTCGAAAATTTTTTAAATGCTCTACCTTTTTGAATTTTTATCCAAAATAGCTGGCTAACAAATTTTTTCTTTATTTTTACACCCTTAAAAAGTGTGTCAAAGCACAATCCAATCTGAGTAGTCTTTCGCAAGTTATCCATTATACTTACGACTAAAACGACAACAAAGACGACGATAGACAGACAGACACCGACGTAAAAACTATTTTTTCTGACTCAGGGGGCCTAAAAATGTCGACATTTGATCGAATCCGCGAAAGTCATTTTTCACATAAAACCAATATCTTCTCATTAGGATGATAATGTAAAAATGAAAAAGTGAATTCCGACAAACCTTAACCATACGACGGGTGTCAAACTCTTAATGTAATTCCAATAATATTTTGGGAAGGGTACAACTGTGCATGGAGGAAATGTGCACGAACCCATCCGTGCACGTCGAGGGTCACAGGCACAACTATGCACAGATGGTACCCTACCAACGGTTTAAGTGCACCGATAGGATACTCCCAACTGTGTCCGTGCACAGTTGGGAGTATCCCATCTGTGCACGTAGGCTTGCTAGTTGAAAATCAGATCGTATGAATTGAGACGTGCACAGTTAGGATGGTACCATATGTGCACGTGCACAGTTGGGAGTATCCCATACATATGTGGACATGAACCGTTGGTAGGGTACCATCTGTGCACGTCCAAATGTCGACGTGCACAGACGTGAGCTTCCCAACTGTGCACATAGAAATTTTGACGTACACAGATGGGCTAATGCACAGTTGTAACTGTGGCCACCGACGTGCACAGATGGGCTCTCGTGCACAGTTGCTCCATGTACAGTTGTCCTTCACCCAATATTTTGCTGTAACTTTTTCCACTCGCCTTAAACCACTGGGCTATCTAAACGTTAAAAAAATATTTTTTTTCTGGATATGAATTTGAATACATTCCAACGTAATATTTATTTCAATAAAAAAAGATCAATTTTCAAACATTGTTTATCGTTTTATATAATGATACAACCAACATCAATTTATTATAACTTTACTATGTAATTCAATTGAGAGCAAACGTTTTTTAAACATTTGTTAAATAAAAAAGTTGTTAAGAATACATTTTGTGATAAATTCTGGACTAGCTTCAGCATAATTCACGACTGCCACGAATTTCTTCCATACGGCTGGAGAACGCCCTGATGATAACTATATTCTGTACTGGCCAGTAGTATGCTAGTAGGGTGCGAGCACAGAACATACACGTAATTATCATTATGAGTTTTTCCAGGACAAGGCTGCCATTACAGTTTTCAATTGGGTGGTCTACGTTGGCGGTTATATGTTGAACAGAAAAATCATGACAATTAAAAAATACATCATGTAAAGTTCCATGCCTGAAATTTCAGAAATAAAACTTTTGGAAAATGACAATTCAGAGAATATTAACTACATAAATTATAAGTTCTAACAAATGTCTATCTATCGAAAAACACAAGTTAGGTCAAAGGGGAATTATGCCGTGGAAAGCATCTGAATAATGTCAATTTGAATAAATGTAAACTGAGCGTATTATAAATGCAAGTTATGTAGTATACCATTAAGCCATTTCCCTTTCAGGGTAGGCGTGACACTACCCGATTCGGGTAGTAACGAATAAAAATATTGTGTCATATGCAAAAGCGTATAAATTCTTATACTTCGTTTTCACCGTTTGTAGTGATTTTTAAATAATCTACATAAATGCATAATTAAACAGTAAAATGTTAGCAAACGTCTTATTATCAGCAATTTTCCATGCAATGAGCTCATGAATTCGCGCATACGAGGGGGGACCCAAAAGTAACGGGAATGGGGCCGGGGGGGGGGGGGGAAGTAAGAGGTCGGGTTCTCCAGTGGGGGATTCTAAGCGGTGACTGTCCCTGAGTCAGTGTGCGAAATCTAGTCACTGTGAGTGCATCCGTTCGTCCGTGGGATTTTTTTCAGTAAAACAACTTTTTCCGTTTCGGCGAAAACGTGCTTTTTATGGACGAGGAGAGAGAGCTGTCTCCATTGGCTTGATTGCTGCTTTGTTTCTGGATCTTACCCATAGCACCAGGATTCATCACCAGTTATGACCTTAGAAAAAAAATCTGGGTCCTCTTTCAACCGATTTTGCAGCTCAAGAAAGGCCGGAAGTCGACGGTCCCTTTGGTCTTCAGTGAGAAGGCGTCGGACAAGTTTGGCTTCAACCCTTCTCATGTGCAAATCTTTGGATAAAATCCTCTGGATTGAACTCCATGACACTCCAGACATCTCACAAAGTTGATCAATGGTTCGACGACGGTCTTCACGAACAAGGGTATTGATTTTTTTTTCGTTGTCGTCCGTTCTTGAAGTTGAGCGGCGCCCAGAACGAGGTTGGTCTTCAATCGACATCTCTCCATTCTTGAAACGCGGAAACCAGTCGTACACACGTTTTTTACACTGTTTTGAGCATCACAAGAGTTTTCCGCGGACGTTTTCCCCAACAGAAAACAAAATTTCACAGCCGCGCGTTGTTCACGGCACTCAGCCATCTCACATTTTCGCTGAAATGGAAAAAGTTGTTTTACTGAAAAAAATCCCACGGACGAACGGATGCACTCACAGTGACTAGACTTCGCACACTGACTCAGGGACAGTCACCGCTTAGAATCCCCCACTGGAGAATCCGACCTCTTACTCCGCCCCCCCCCACCATGACCCAATTCCCGTTACTTTTGGGTCCCCCCTCGTAAACTAGAGATTGAAACTACAAGTTACGTTACATCATTTAACCATATTTAGAGATAAATACAAGAATCTTTGAATTGTTCGATACTATTTTAAACGTGTAAAATTAACTCAATTAATAAAATAATATATAATCACTGATTATAATTATTTTCGGTTTCGCGCACACTCTGGAGATGTTTGAAATTCTATATACGCACAAGCTTACACTAGAGCCAGTGCGTGGCTTATAGAAATATTTCTTGGATATTTTGCAATTACAGGACCAAAAGAACTGGAAAGGGTATTTTCATATTTATTAGTCAAACATCCACCGCAGCGTCCCACTGGAAGAAACTTCCATCTATGAAAATGACACTGGCGCCCAGTAGAACCATGGCACGACGAAATCACAAAGACCGGACGGTAAAACCCTCGTGTTTCTTGAGGACAGGAGCGACTCAAGGCTGACAGCCTTCTGCATCCATCTCGCAAGTGCCTTGGCATGTTTTTGGCAGGTGGGTATGACTTAAAGGTAATAAACAAGTGATAGTTTCGCACCTCCGAGAGCACCGATTACAAGGACAATTATTTTTACCAAATATTTTGCGTAAAATCGCTGCAATTCCTTTTAAACTCTTAAGAACTCTCCCTCTTCTCTTTCAACTTGGCCGTGGTGCTGTAGTCGGCCGGAGCCCAGAATTAATATAGTTCATTTCTTGAAGCCCTGAAGTGGAGAACAATGTCAGGCCTCGAGTCAGATTAACTATTTCACATTGTTAATTTGAAGTTTACTTTTTCGCATAAATAAATAACTTGATGATAAAAAAAAACTTATTCTTAAGCAAACAACTTAAACATAAAAAACTTATTCGCGTCTACAACTTTTTGGTGGTTTGGTGGTATCATTGTTGTTCCCACGAGCATCTAGGGCAAGGGTTCGACCATTCTTGTGGAGTATCCCAGAGTCACTGTTTGAGACACCTCACTCAGGTCCCAGTGGGCACAAACGTTAAAGAACGTTATTAGAACGGCTCGAAAACGTTCTAAGTCAGTCCGAATAACGTTCTTTAAACATACAATGTTCCAGAGACGTTTTAAGGACGTATTTGCAACATGAAACGTTTTCAGAACATTATTTTGTCTGACTTAAGACAGTTTTTAAAACGTTCAAATAACGTCTTTTGACTTGTACGTCCAAGGAACGTTTTTAGAACGTTCCAATTACGTTCTTAAATTTCGTGCCCACTGGGGTGTCAATGTAAAATCAGCATTACTACTTTAAATTGTAAAAAGAAAGATTACTCTAGAACATGCAGCTTCAATAACTATTTTAAATAATACAGTTGAACTTGTGAGCTGCTGTGAATAACTAATTTTCATAGTAAGCGAAGAATTGTGAGTTTGACCTTTGCAAGTGAGTCCAATCTCCTTTTTCGTACTGCTATAAGTACCAAGCGAGATTGTCAGTATTACTATTTGAAACGGTAATTAAATAAGTTCAGTGGCGTAACTAGAAACGTGTAAGCCCCTCTGCAAAATTTTTTAGAAGATCTGTTTGAAATTAGAAAAGAAGGCCGATTTATAACTTGCTCAGCAGTGAGACAGCAGTATAGTTAAAGGATTTTTAACAAAGAAAAGGGTTACCATACTACTGTGATATCGCAGTCTTTAATTTTTAATTTCTCGGAACCGAATAGTTTTTTTGAATTAAAAATTTTGTATTCTGATTCTGCATCCCCATATCTCGATAGAAAGTTTTTGTTTTGTCAAAAAATTCGATACTGAATTGCTATCCAAAGCCAATTTTGAAAATCTATGAAATATTAATCCGAAAATTCTCGGTCGGCTTTCTCGGAAATGGCTTTTTTCAATCAAACTTTATTAATCCCCTAATTTTAAGTTAGTGTAACCTTGAGGTTGTCAAATTGCACATTCATTTCTTTCACGCTGGCTAGCTTCCTATAATCCGACTTTCTTTGCCTCAGTTCAGGAACACTTTAGCTCGAGAGTGGACTTTTGTCTCATCTTTTAAGAGTGATTTCGATTTTACATTCCATATATTATTACGTTCTAAACCTATTTTTCATTTATATATTAGTTATGTGAACGATCGTTGCGTTTTCAATTGTTTTCATTCAAAAACAATTTTTCAACTCCTGAATTTCAATAATACAAAAACATTTTTATACACTGAGAATCCCATTTAAGTAACTCTCATTTAAATCACTCCTAAAATTGAGTTCTCGACATTTTGGTGGTGCGGGGACCACAAGGCCGAGAGAGAAATGGTGGACAATCAATCAATCATGCCTGACAAGCAGCAGCGTAGAGACAAAGCGGACAGTATTCTCCGCGCGTTAGTCATGTCAGCTGTTAGCATGCTTCCAAGTCCAACAGAAATGGTTCACACAGCCCTCAATATTTACGTTCGGAGCGAGCGAATGCTGTGTTCGATTCAAGTGAAAGCCATTCACGACCATGTACTTTAGAAAAATTTGAATTTAAATCATTCTATAATAATACATATAGCTTATTAATAATATATTATATATGTGTGATAAAAATTACTGATAGAACTGAACACGACACATATATTTCATATCTGGCTACGTTTTTCGCACAGAAAACGCTTGACCGAGAGTTTGTCAGAAATATGTAAGTGGTTCGATAGGCTAATGGCTAATGCGTGCGCTAGATTTAGGTGTATGAAGGTGTTCTGAAGCTCTGAGTGTTTCTGGCCCCACAGAGTGTGCCTACGCCCTACGAAGCCTCCGCGAACAGGGATAAAGCTGGCATCGTAGCAGTCCAGCAAGTCATTTTTGTGTCGAACCGTCCACTCAATGTGAGCGTTTCGCCAGTACGTCGTCGTGTTTTCATCTAATGTATCGATCTTTTTAAATCGCGTCTACAACTTTTTCTTGGCTTGGTGGTATCATTGTTGTTCCCACGAGCTGCTAGAGCGAGGGTTCGTCCATTCTTGTGGGGTATCCCAGAGTCACCGTTTAAGACACTTCACCCAGGTGCCATTCAGCTTTCGGCACGGTTGATATGCCTATGCTTGGGGGTATTTCCTTCGAGACTACCCCGGACAATTATCCTCCACTGCTTAATAATTATTGTAACAATATTCAGCAAAAACCCTTGGTACATGAAACCTCTATCCGTAAACAGAGGACGCGTCCGGTGGATTTGTTATAGGCCCTCCGGTTTGATTATAAAGGAATCTGGAAACTGGAGCGATCTATACTTACCTAGGCGTGCCTGAGAGCCACATTCCAGACATAACATCAGTAAACGAGACTCTCCAAAGAAAAAACAAGCATCTCCTTCGACCGGTTTGGCCTTCCAATCTGTCGACGTTGCACAAGGTATCTGCGACTACCATGCTTGCCGTCCTGATTCTATTATTCTCGTTTGGGATAGTTCCATGGGCGAAGAACGAGCTTACGGCCTTCGATATCGCCACGCGTAAGATCATGCATATGCAAAAGAGTTTTCGTATCAATTCATCCGTTTTGCCATTCCACATCCCACACCGTCAAAGCGTCAGAGCAGGCGGCTGAGACCTTTGGCCTGACTCTTAACACCAGATGTGAGGTAAGTGCATTACTCCATCTAGATGCCTCAATTCTCAAAGCGCAAGTAAAGAACGCAGAGGTTGAAAAATTCCGCCAACAGCTACTCGATAAGAAAATGCACGGAAACTTTCACAAAAATGTAGAATGTTAGTCCTTGTCGAAGGAGGAAACTTTTCTTTCCTCAGATCATCAGGACTTCATTCAGGTACAGGGGCCGGGGTTTCATTTTCGCGTTCAGGACGGTGTCATTTCCACATTAGTATACCGAGACTGCATTTTACGTCAAGAAGTTCCCAGCGGTAGGTGCAGAGCGTGTTATGCACACGCTGAGTACGTAGAACACGTACTATCCAGATATTCCACTCACGCGGGAATGACGCGACGTATCTCTACAGACATAATGCGACACTGGAAGTGCTTTACTAATATCTTTGTCGCGCTTACGGTATAGGCCGTGACCCTGCCCTGACGAACACTCCGAGGGAAATAGAGTCCATTGTTCAAAACGAAAAGTGCCAAATTTCCCGGAACTACCATTTTCGGACAACAGTCTCCATTGCACACTCGAGGCCTGACATTGTTCTCCAGGACTTCGAGAAACGAACTATATTCGTGATCAAATTTTCGGCTCCGGTCGACTAGAACATTACTGCCAAGTAGAAGGAAATGGAGGAGAGTTTGTCGTGATTTTTTCGTGCCCTATGTCCACCAATTTCCCGGTCGTGCGACGTGGTCATAGGTGTAATTTACCGCAGTTCTACTGGGATATATATAGAGAGAAAAAATATATATAGAAAAACGTAAATATCTCCTAAACTAGAACCGGCCATGAGGGCCCTTTTCATGCGGACGCTCACATTTAGACTTATCGAATCAATAGTTTGCTACTAATCGTTAGTAATCGACTTCTATCTAATTGAATTAGTAAAATTCTACTAGCAATTAGTGAAATTTCACTCATTCAGATCAGTTATTACCGAAATGCTTTTTGTATATTTTCAATAAAAGTTTTTTCAACCAAAAATTGAGAGTAAAAGAGCAGTACTTCTTATGTTATGACTAAGAAAGTAACAATAAATTTATATAAATAGGAAATTATATTGCAAATAATTAATTCAGTAACATTTATATTGGAATCTGAATCTCGATGGAAGTCTGCGTTTCAGTTTTAGAATCCCTTTTTCACAAGTTATTTCGATTTTTTTAAGTAAGAATAATTTCAATGACACTAACTATTGTAGGTTTTAATTCATAAGCAAATATATCTATATGAAAATATATTATATATATTATATATATATATATATATATATATATATATAATTAAAAGTTTGTTCTAAGCGACCCAAGGACAACCGCCTTCTGCATCTTCCCCGCAAGCGTCTTAGCATTTTGTTGACAAGCAGGGATGCCTTTTAGGCTATTAACCAGTGAAAACTTGGCACCTCCAAGAGCGCCCATGATCAGGACAATTAGCTTAACAGAATATTTCGGGTATATCTTTCGCAACTCCCTTACAAGGTGGCCACTTTCCTTCAAAAATGTTGGCTTTAAACCAAGTTATTTTTATTAAAAAAAAATTTTTAAATGGAAAAAAAAATTTACTGCTAAAAATTGCAGTTTTTTCTTTTCATTCTCCTTGGCTATGATGTTTCTGTCAGCAGGTGCCGAAAATTCGATAACGAACATGGTTCGCTTCTCGAACTCCAGGAGAACTATGGCAGGCCTCGAGTGCGCTACAGATACAATCGTCGAGATTATGAAGTTCCAGTATATGCGGCACTTCTCATTTTCGACAATTGACTCTATTTCCCTAGGAGCGTTTAGCGGAGCGGTGTAAGACTAATACCGTAAGAGTGACAGAGATGGCAATAAAGCACTCTCAGTGCCTCATTGTGCCTTTCGATGTTAGTCGTTTCCGCATGAGTTGGACAACTAGATAGTATGTGTCCTAAATGCTCAGGGTGTGCGTGACACGCTCTGCAACTATTATCGGGAATATCTTCGCTTAAAATGTGGCGACGGTATGCTAGAGTGGAAACGAAACCGTCTTGACATATCTAAATGAAACCCTCCGTGTCCGTCTTCAATCCAGGCGATTTAAGGAAAGCAAACGTTAGGTCATACGGCATCAACTGATCCTAGACATTTATGTGGAAGATGCCGCGCATCCTCTTATCGAGGAGCTGTTCGCGGAAGTTTTTCTCCTGTGCTATCTTAATCGGGTCGTTTAGGAGTGAGTACTCGAGATCGATAAGATTGGACGCATTTTGATCTCCTCCGCTGCTTTGTACAGAAACGCTCCTTTGCCCACTTCTTCGTGCTTCCTGAGCATTTTAAGAAGAGAGTCTCTTCCATTTGCGACTATATGGGTTGTACCCAGAATAATCCAGTTGTGAAGACATTCAAGATTCAGTATTCCGTGACCACCTTGACGGCATGAGATGTAGCACAACCTTTCGTAACCCGATATCAAGCTCGTCCTTCATCCATGGAACCATTCCAAATGAATAGAGTACTACCGGAACGGCAAGCAATGTTCATTGCATATACTTTGTTCCTCGCCGACAGTTCGGAAGACCAAATCTGCCGGATGAGACGTTTGTATCTGCTTCGGAGAGTATCCTTTATAGACGTCACGTCCTGGATGCCACTTTGTGGCACGCCCGGGTATATATAGGTCTGTTCAGCGCTAAAGTGTCGTATAGCGCTTCTGTCGACGAGCTCAGGGTATTCAGGTATGTCATTAAGTTTTCCTCGCTTCAAATAAACCTTGGCGCGTTCTTCTAACCGAAAGTCCATTCCAATCTCCTGAGTGTATACTTCGACAATCCCTAGAGCTAGGTGTAGTTGCTCTTTATTTTCAGCATAGATCTTTAGATCATCCATGTAAAATATATGAGTGACCTTCTGCTTTCGATTTCCAGGTTTGCCGCAGAAGTACTCTTCGGAATGGCGAAGTGCAAGAGATAGTGGCCATAATGTGAGAAAAAAGAGGAGTGGGCTCATGGTATCGCACTGAAAAACACCCCTCTGAAAGGTGACACTGTTAGTGATCACACGATGTTTTCCAGATGAGATAGTAAATCTGGTTATCCAAAGCGGCATTAATCTCTCTATGCACCTCACGATGTACGAATGAACCGTTAAGCTTTCCAACATCGATAGAAGGCGCCGCGTTGTTCGTACATTTCTCGTCACACAGGTCTGATTGTCCGAACAATCCTATTATTTAGGATAGCTATGAAGATCTTATACTGTGTGTTCAGACAAGTAATTGGCCTGTAATTCTTCGGGTCAGCTAAGTTGCCCATCTTTGGAAGGAGCACTGTGCGCCCTTCCACCAAACACTCTGAAATAGGCTCTTCCGACTTTAGATATGAGGTGAAAATGCGAGCCAGATGCAGCTGGGTTGAAAGAAACTTCTTCCATCAGAAGGTTTAAATACCATCTGGTCCCGGAGCGGAATAGTTCTTCATGTCTCTTAATACTTTTTTCACCTCCTCGGTAGTGATAGGTGAGCATTCTTCCTCAGGTGTTATTAGGGCATTGCAAAGTTCCTTAAAACTATTTATGTTTTTTTATCCTTCTTTTAGTGGATGCTGGACTTCGTAGACTACTCTCCAAAATGCTTCGACCTCCTCTGGCTTGGGCGGATGGTCGACAGTAACTGGACGATCTTGGAAGAGTCGAGATGGGTCAGAGAAAAACTGTTGGTTTTTTCTGACCCACCTCTCCCTCCACTCTACACTTCTCCTAGCGTCAGATAGTACCCATATTCTGTCAACAATATGCTGCCTGATGGTAAGCAGCTTTGACTTGCAATATGCAATATGTGATAACGGATCCGCACTTCGCGCGCGAACTGTCGAACCTTGGCGGTGAAATTCCTGCCAGATGTTATGTAGTCAATCACGCACTGAATGCGGGATGCGTACTGTCTTGTCCAGCTTATCTTTGTAGTGAGTTGATGCATTCGTCTTTCGGTCTTATGATCAGCCGTTGGTTTTGTTTTACGGTTTGCATCCGCCAAAGCTCTCGCTGCATTATACACGCGACAATTGATAGTCCAGAGGTTGGATTCTTCGGAAAAATCTCCACGAAGCTTATTCAGCCAGATCTTTGGGCTCTAAAGGAACCTGCGGATGTTGATGTTTCTCCGTGTTCTGAAGCATCGCTCTTCCTCTGTTGGATGCCTGCCCGCCGTTGGTCTCAGTGTCGCCTCTCTTTCTCTGCTTCCGGGTTGTTCTGTTGGCGGTAGAGTAGGCGCTCCGCTTACAGGGCCCCTTTTTCGGAGATTTTCAGCATGGCTTTGCAGACGTTGACGTGAAAAGTGCGAGAGCTCTGGGTGTTCCGCGCACCACAGAGCCTGCAGTTGTGCCATGTAACGTTCTCGTTCAGGGGCCATACTGGTATCGTAGCTCTCTGGCAGGTCGTCATTGAGCCGATCTGTCCATAAAAGTGTTGAGATTCCGCCGGTTCATCGCATTGACTCCGTCTTAAGTGGCTTCCCCAAATCTAGGGTAGTGGGCATTGTTTTCCGACCCATTGTCGGGAGCTCTGCGCATTCGATTGTTTTGAACCGCACTTACTACAACTATGTTTGGTGTTATCATTGTTGTTCCCACGAGTAGCTAGGGAAAGGATTCGTCCATCCTTGTATAGCCCTGCATGCAAGGATAAGGCTGCATACTCTGAGGGATCGCCCGATATCCCAGAGTCACCGTTCGAGACACCTCACCCAGGTGCCATTCAGCTTTCGGCACGGTGCTTAAGCCTCCGATTGGGGCTTAATTCCTTCGGGACCTTCTGGACAATTGTCCGCGAATGCTTATTAATTATTGTAACCATATTCAGCAGAAACTTAGTACAGGGACCCTCTATCCGCAACTCGAGGCGCCGTTCGGTGGCTTTGTCATATGCCCTTCGGTTTGATTCCAGAGGGATATATATATATATATATATATATATATATAGTATATGTAAGATAAAAAAAGTAATAACTATTATACGAAAGAAGAGCGCGATAGAACATTAAAACATGTATTATATAATGAATGAAGCGTCTATATAGGTTATTTTTTAAATTTTTTTATCGTTTATGCTATTCTTTAATTTCAGGATACGTAAACAAATTTTTGTCGTTACAGATCTTCTTTCCACTGAGCAGATTATCTTTTTGTCTGTACTTAACTCATATAGTGGTATACCTAACAAATAGCCAGATTGCTAGGATTACTAGTAAAAAGTCACGCTAGCGGTGAATAATGAAAATTGTAATCTACACAGAAAAACAGCGGGAACATTTATGTTGCAGCTCATTCGTCATGTTCTTGAGAGAAGATATTTCATTTCCAAAATGAGAATACTTCAAGTGTGAATTTATAACATGAACATAGGTAACTGCATTACCATTCTCCAGTGTCTCCTTTTTGTTGCAATTCAGAACAACACCGACTCGACCTACTTTTGAGGATCGGCGTTTTTCTGCGTATCAGCTCACATTTTGGGCTTGCAAAAAGTGATCATCGAGCGATAAGTTGATCGCGTTGACACATAATTTGACAGATCTTACCAACTCAAAGCCATACATTTTCATTAATTACAACAAAGTTCCGGAAATTATTGGATACATTCAATTTCCATAAATCACCATAAAATCCTCAAATTTCCGTAAATTTGAAAAAAAAATTAAATCATCCAAAGAATTTCGAAAAATTCTGTCAATTTATGGTTTTATGAATTACCAAAATGTTGTAAATTTTCAGTTCTTCTAATTTCAGTCATAATTTCAGCCATAAATTTCCATTAATTACAGAAAAATTCCGGAAATTTTTGGACACGTTCAATTGTCATAAATCACCATAAAATTTCGAGTATATGATGAAAAAATATGGTATCGTTATTGATTTCAAGCTCGTCAAGTTCGTAACATAACCTCAAAACAATATTGTTTGAGCAGCAATTTTCAGGACTAAATTAAATTATAATGAGTAGATGAATAGGGAGAGTTCTGCATATAGATTCCTGTTACCGACATGTTACCGACCTTCTAGAAGATTCAGAGTTGATGACTTTATCGGTATTGTTTTTTTAGAGGGAGCAAAGGAATGTTGTTTGTCACTTGTTTTCGAATATCGAGCGACATTTTTTCCGAGAAGGGCATCCGGTGTTTGAGCGGCTCTTTCTTTGATATTGTTAATTTACGTTTGATAGGAGAAATATGATAACATGATGTGTAACAAAGGTATGTTTGGCACTTGTTTTTAAATTTCGAGCGACATTTTTCTAAGAAGGGCATCCGGAAGTTGAGCGGCTTTTTCTTTGACGTTATCAATTTACGTTGTATAATTTTTAGAAATAGTTCTTAGAATTTGGTGAGGTTACGTACTATTTTTCTTAGATTTTTACTAAGGATGGCATGTGCAAAATGGAATGTGGTGACAATAATAACTTAATTTGAAAACAAGTGGGGGTCTATATAAGGTGGCATGCGACAGATTTTTTTTCAGTTGACAGCTAACCCCCAAGTAGATATCGTAGATGCCGAATAGTGAAAAGAAAAGTGAACTGACTGTTCGCATAAGCACTCTTTTAACAAATATTAGAGAAGTGAAGCAGTTAATTGAAGAAAGAATAAAATTTCAAGATTTAACAAAAAGTTTGAAAAACTTCAGTTTAAGGGAAGAAAAATGAATTTTGTGAAACTCAACAAAGTTGGACAACCCCAGGATATCTTGCCAATGAAAAAATTGAAGGAATTGGAGATTAATCAAATCTACGTGGTAACTAACGTTAAAAGAGTGCAAACCCAATTCGGATCAAGAATTATTGTTTCTCTTGAAAATAAGTTTACAGTGTTTCTACATAAACGAATGATACAAGTGTTTGATGAGGATAAAAATTTGCTTGAGCAAATGAAAAATTTGTGTGAAAAAAATCAAGTGAAAATTAAATATTTGGGAGGATACTACAACATTATTGAATTTATCCAAAACTGAAAAATGTCACATCTGCCACAAAAACAATTAATGCTGGCAACTACGTATAATTTGAACTCATCGTTCACGAAACAAATTATTGTGGGAGCAGAATTGGACAACAATGGAAACTTGACCGTGGTGGTGAAATTCATCTCGAGTCACCCTCGTATCAGCCTCTCCTTAAATTTTGAAGATTGGAAGATGTTTCAAAGTTATTTCAACATTATAACTAAATACTTTAACGGCGAAGAAGAAATAAAAGGATTAATCAACTGTGGAAATTTGTGCATACACTTTGGGTCTTTTTTCAAAATGGATAAATTCATCACTTTAGAGCTAACCGAAAAGGAGAATTCCATTCATCGATTCATGTTGAGAGAATCAACGTTCACAGTCTTAAAGGAACTCTGCATTTGCATTGATCAACGATGTCAAGAATTATCTACTATACCACTTCAAGGAATGAAAGATTTTATCGTGGAAATAGTTTCAGAATTTTTTTGGTGCAAAAAAAGTGAAGTTTTCGGTGCAAAAAGTCTTGAATTATATGTGAAAA
Source organism: Andricus curvator (assembly GCA_932195095.1). NCBI lineage: Eukaryota > Metazoa > Arthropoda > Insecta > Hymenoptera > Cynipidae > Andricus > Andricus curvator. The sequence continues at coordinate 17,342 of CAKNYM010024495.1, forward strand.
AAATTATAAAAGTTTATTGAAAAAAGCGTTTAAAAAATGTGCACTTTCAAAACATTTAGAATTTAAACGTTTATTTTTAGAAATGATTACTTTCAACATAAAAAAATTATCACAGAATGTGATTAAAAAGAATTCTGAAGTAAAAACATAGAATTTTTCTTTATTAAATAAGAATAAAGTGGAAAGTGTTAATAAAATAACTGCTTAAACTACTTTGATGTAACTTTTAATTTTTTGGTGAATAGGTACTAAAACTAAATAGAAAAAAGATACATGTATATGTTAATGTAAGTTTTTATTAATGAAATATAGATATTCAGTGTACATTTTGTTTACAATTCATTTTTATTTATCCAACTATTATGAGAATCATCGAATCCTAACCATTTCACAAATAATTTATTTCCTTGTTTTCTAAGTACTTTTTCAACTAGATAAATGTCAGGATATTTAACTTTAGAAATTTCATATTCATAAAAGCTACCAGAAATAGGATTTTCCTTATAATCTTTAAGACTACGTTACTGGTTCAGTATTTTTGATATGACTTATTGTAAATATTTCAGTTGTCCAATTTGGAGTATAACCTTTTTCGAAAATATGTTTTAGTTTACTTATGCGAACTTTATCTCCAATTTTGAATTTTGATATCTCACATAAACGCTTAATATTAAAGTTTTTCTCATATACTTTCAACAATAATTTTTTCTCGATTTTCTTAGTATCATCTTTGGGTTTCATTTGAATTGTTCTATGTTCAGTATCATTATAAGAAGAAATTAAATCTGTCAAAATATTTAACCACTTATAATTACCATGCAAACTAAATTTCATCCACATTTTATTTTTCAAAGTACGATTAAAACGTTCACAAATTGATGCTTTTAAATTACTAAATGTGGAATACAAATTTATATTATGTTGCTTCATTAGATTTTCAAAATGTGAATTATAAAATTCTTTGCCTCTATCAACTTGTAAATTTTTTGGTACACGTCCTTTGTCAAATATAGATTTCATTGCGGCAGTCACATCTTTAGCATTCTTGGTTTTCACAGGTACAGCCCACGCAAATTTTGAAAATGTGTCAATTATTGTTAAGATATATTTGTGTCCATTGTTTTCCTTCTGATAAGGAAGCATTTCCACAAGATCAGCTTGCCACGTTTCATCAATGCCACGGATGTCTACATGTCGACGAGGGTAGTTTTTCCTAGCAGGCTTATGCAGCTCTTTTACGACCTGAAGCTTCTCGGTGTTCATTTTCAAGTGCGTTCAGTCTGACATCCAACTGAGAAATGAGCTCTGCACTTTTAGATACTAGTTCTTGTATTGATTCTAAATCAGTTTTAAACTTTTTTAAACTTTTATTCATACGAGTTTCCACAACATCAATAATCATGTTATTATTAACTATTTCAGTTCGTAAAGAAGCTATAATATCATATATAATCTGCATATCTCGTTGTATCATATATTGAACCAGATTTAAATTTACTGCATCATTTAGATCTTTAGCTTCAGCCACATTACATAGTTTTTTGTATTCTATGTCGTAATGGCCGTCAGGGGTGAATTTGAATCCAATTCCCGGAGGACCACGACTTACCGTCTCCGCTCTCTTAAATTGACGTCCAAACACATCGATACTCATTTTACAAATGATGAAAGTCTTAAAAAGCAATGACTAATAAATAATTTCAGCTTCTCTCAATTCTTCTATAATATATATAATTTCGTTTGAGTGGTTATTATTTCCAGCTCCTTGAGATGCTAATAGTAAGCGTAATCGATCCACCAATTCATTTGGATCATCCCAATAAATGTAGTCTAATTTATTATTCTCTGTTCCAATCATATACTTTGGAATCAAACCTTTACCAAATGAAGAGCGCTTTTTACTTTGTTTATTATTAGTCTTCATAGGTGAGATGGTAATTAGTTTTTTTTACAAAATTTGTGTATTTGAAAGATTTATTATCACGAACATCCCCATCAACTTTATAATGCTTTCGATGCACATTTGTTGAAATTACAATATTTTTATAATTTTCAAGGTCGTCATTATTTATAACAGTACTATTCGGTATCTTTTTGAACAATAGTTCAAGCAAACCTGTAGTCTTTGGATAGCTTACAGTACCTATATTAATATGATTTTTATTGAAACTTATCGAAGAATCTCCAATCATAAGTCTGTCTTTCGATAATTTTCGTACACCATAAACATTATCTATATCTCTCCTTCTCTCTCCTAACTTTTTAAGATAATCAATTGCGATATCATCTGATGAAAAAGAAGCTGATGTTCCTAAATCTTCCGAAACCTCAGAATCATATGCTGACAGGAATGAAGTTTCATCATCTTCATCATTTTGCTCTTCATCTTCATTTTGAAAATCATCTTGCTGAAAATCTTCTTGACCTTTATTCTTTTCTTCATTCATGCGTGTAGTCACTTTCTTAACATTTTCCAATCCATCAACTAATTTTTCCAGCGGTGTAACGATTGGCTTAAAAGTATCGCTTAAGGTCTGCTCAACTGTTTCCTTACCTAATTTCAGTAATTTGTGCTTTCGACGAATTGCTTCACTAGCTTTAGCGATTTGCCGTAAAATGTCTTTCTGTTTATGAAAATCATCTTTATACGAAGACATGTTAATGCGATAGCGTTTAAATTACGACTGTCTCTGTATGATTATTACATACTTATATATCACTTTTCTAGACTAACAAAACAATCAAAACCTTTTCTGTATCTACCTTGATTAAGCTTTCTATCTTTGTCTATGACAACGAATCCATACTTATCGTCATACCAGCAAGCTAAACACACCTCTTTAAATTGTGAATAAGGCATGTCACTATTCACATGATCATCATATATATGCTTCAGGTTCATCTCATCCTGTTTAAATAATACCAACAAATTAACGTTATCGCGTATAAGATGCTTTGGAATTCGAGCATATGTCTGACTTAAGTAGAAACAGTCAACATCCTTATGTCTACCCATTGCAAAAAAAGCTTTTATATTATCTTGCTTTTCACAAGCTACATCATCAAATACAATAATTGAATTTGAATGGGCTTCATTTGGCATTATAACATTCTCATGCTCATTAAATGGATAGTACTCGACGCCATCTACCGACTGAAGAACTTTTTCTAAAAATTTATATTTTGGTTGATTTAAAGATTTTGAATAAACGTAAAGATTTTCAAATTTTAATCCATTAGGATGGATTAATAGGGCCAGTAAAGCATTTGTCTTTCCACAATTGGAAGGTCCACAAAATATCGCTCGTACACTGTTTGGTAGCAAGTTTCCATGTCGTTTCTCTTTTTTCTCATCTTGAACAAGCGAATCAAAATTCGCGATAGGAAGTTTTATAGCTTGTGATTCGAACTGCATTTTGATTGCGACTGACTGAAAAACTATAAATATCATGCTTATATGGTTGACTTTTCAGTCTGTAAACATCTCTTGATCAGATATGATCGTTCACGGTGAAGAACAAATCAAATTAAGTTGTAAGCGAAACTCGAGAAAAGTAAAACGTGGTAGTGGACTGCTAAATAAAGTTATTAATAATCTTCCAGTGGAGTTACATCTTCCTGGATATCAGTATTGTGGACCGGGCACAAAATTAACCAAACGACTTACACGGGGTGACCTAGGAATTAATCCTCTTGACGCAGCTTGCAAGGATCACGATATCGCTTATTCTCAGAATAGAGAGAATATTGAGGCTAGAAACGCAGCCGACGGAGTATTAGCTGAAAAAGCTTGGTATTTGTATTTGCCAAGGACGCAGGCATCGGTGAAAAAGCAGCTGCTTGGGGAATAACAAACGCAATGAAAATTAAATCAAAGTTTGGCATGGGTCTCAAGAACAAAAAGTCTGCTACCACTCTGAGAAAAATTGTCACTGCAGCCAAAAAATCTATGATTGATACTAAAGATGCTAGTACTGCTATAAAATCTGCACTAAGAGGCGCGCGCGCAGCTGTTATGAAGGCTGGTGGGAAAAGAAATATAAAAAGACCTCGTATTTTACCCGTTCCAAAAAAAGTTAGAGGATTTTTACCCTTTCTGATACCTGTTTTTGCGGGTCTAAGTGCTGCTGGAGCGCTAGCTGGCGGAGCTGCAAGAATAGCAAAAGCTGTCAATGATTCTAATGCTGCAAAACGGCAACTTGAAGAAAGTAAACGTCATAACGAATCAATTGAAGCCATTGCTCTAGGAAAAGGTCTTCATTTAAAGCCATATAAACAAGGATTAGGACTTCATCTAAAACCATATACTCAAGGATCAGGACTTAAAAAAAAGTCAAAAAACTTAAAGTGAAGCTACCTCACCGTGCATTATCCGATGCAGATTTACTTAAATTCTCAAGATCCTTGAAAATTCCACATTTTCGAGGTGTTTTTATGCGTAATGGATTACCGGAGAGCGGGCCTCATAAATATGAATCTGCTATTGTTAATCTTGATAATAAAGAAAATGTAGGTACACATTGGGTTGCATATAAAAAAGTTGGCAGCAAAGTAATTTACTTTGATAGCTTCGGTAATCTTCGGCCACCTTCGGATCTCTTTAAGTATCTAGGTGTTGGTAGCGTAAAATATAATCATGAAAGGTATCAAAATTATGATACATTCGTGTGTGGACATTTATGTCTTAAATTTATATGTAATCAATTAAAATCTAAAATTATGTATAATCTATATAAATGCAGAGATTAGTGATTTAAAGTCAGTCAAACTTTAACTGTCGTCATGGATGATTCTCTAACACTAACATTATCGGGAAATACTTCAATCCTAGAAACTCAATATTTTCCCCCGATTGAATTGTCTCCTTATAAATATTACGTTCTTGGTCTTGTTGAATTTCTAACATTCAATTCGATTCCCAACGTAGACATGGGTGAAAACAAATTTTATGTTGGCAATGAAAAAATTGAAATACCTACAGGAAGTTATGAAATAGATGATATACAGCGCTATCTACAGAAAGTTTTGGAGAAAAAAGAGATTCAAATTTATATTAAACCAAATAATAATACGCTACGTAGTGAAATTTATTGCAATCGAGATATAAATTTTGAACCTGAAGATACTATTGGTCGTTTATTGGGTTTCACACAGCGAAAATTAGAAGGTAATACATTTTATGAATCCGACCAACCAGTGTCAATAATTAAAGTAAATTCTCTAAGAATAGAGTGTAACATTACTACATGGGCGTACATTAACAGTAAAAAAGTGCATACTATTCATGAATTCTTTCCTAGCGTACCGCCAGGATATAAGATAGTGGAGGTTCCGTCACACGTCATTTACTTGCCGGTCGCCTTCAAAACAATAGATCATATACAGCTCCGTATTGTAGATCAAGACGGCTATTTGGTTAATTTTCGTGGAGAGACTATAACAATCAGGCTACATATCAAGACTTTAAAATAATGGGTATTGTTTTCAATAAAAAGGTTGGTTTCGGTTATAATACTTCAGTACCATGCCGCAAACTGATCAGTCAACAACAAGCTGTCAAAGGGTTAACACCTCAAAACGTGCTGCTGCTAAAAAAAATAGGTCTGAAGGTCAGAAGTCTCACAAAAAGAAAAAGAAGATAAAGAAATTCCAGTTTTTCTGTACTTGTATTTGCGCTTTTGTTTATAAACATTTAATTGTTTGTCATGGAAGAGGAGATTTTAAGAATTGAAAGCCCTGTCATCTTTGATGAGTCAATTGCTCACTGTGAGGTACATGCGCATCAACCATACGCATCGTCAACCTTTAATAACAGTGATGAAATTCGAATAGCTGTTCAAAATCAAGATCAGTGTCTTTTACCAAGTAAAAGTTCACTTCATATACATGGACGCTTGATAAAAACTGATGGAAATCCAGTGACCAATACAGTTTTAGTTTCTAACGCTATTTGTCATTTATTTGAAGAAGCTAGATATGAAATTAATGCTATAGAGATTGATAGGAATAAAAATGTGGGTCTCACCAGTCTTATGAAAAATTATGTATCTTTGAATTCGGGTCAATTGCGCTACCTGGATAATTCGGGTTGGCTTGAAGTAAATACAAATGAAACTTCATTAACGAATGCTCTTGGTTATTTTGATGTTTCTATACCTCTCAGCATGATATTTGGTTTTGCAGAAGATTATAAAAAAATTATTGTTAATTCTAAACATGAACTTATTTTAATAAGATCGAAAAGTGACGCAAATGCTGTGTTGCAAATAGCTCCCAATGAGCAGTATAAAATCGAAATCAATAAAATCGAATGGTTATTGCCAAGCATTAGACTGTCAGATTCAAAAAAATTTCAATTTTTAAAATATATTGAAAAAGATCCTTCTATTCCAATAAGTTTTCGATCTTGGGATTTATATGAATATCCGGTACTTCCAACTACGTCAAACCATATTTGGACTGTAAAAACATCAACACACTTAGAAAAACCGAGATTTATTGTACTAGGTTTTCAAACAAATAGAAAAAACAATTCTAATAAAAACTCCAGCCTATTTGATCACTGCAATATAACTAATGTAAAACTATTGTTGAATAATCAGAGTTATCCTTATGGGAATTTGAATCTTAACATTAATAAAAATCAGTACGCTGTACTTCAGGGCTCTCCAAAAGGCAGCCATTGGCTGCAAAGACTGCCAGTGGCAGCCGCGAGACTAGGTCAAACAGGCCCTCATAAATTTTCGTCAAACTTGTCCTTCGACTCGTCCCTAATCCTTCACGGTAAATTACAGTTTGAAATGAAAAAAATGAAATGTATTGTGAATTCAAATAGAAAAAAATCAGACCCTTCGGTGTGAACAATGAGCCGCAACGAGCCGTGACCGTAATGACCGTAACCCTTTTTAAGATTCCTGGAAACCGAAGAAAAAAATGACAGAAAAACTTCGTGGCAGCCAAACACTTGTCGTGGCAGCCAACACCTGCTGAAAGTGGTGAGCCCTGCTGTACTTTATGAAATGTATACAAACTTTCAAATTAATTATTATGATAAGAAACCACAACCATTGTTATCGAGAGGAGAATTTATAGAATATGCGCCTCTAGTTGTTATCGATTGCTCTAAACAAAATGAATCTTTGAAATATGGGCCAGTTGACGTTCGTTTAGAATTTGAAACCAGCGAAAATTTTCCTGCTCAAACATCAGCATATTGTCTAATTTTACATGATCGTGTAATCGAATATAAACCAATAAGCGGCGTGATGAAAAAATTAATGTAAGGTTACTATTAGAGAAATATTCTTTAAAATTAAAATGTTAAAATAGCGTTAAGAATTATAATTCTTTTATCTATAATAAAAATTAGTATAATACTAGAAGTGTAAATTCATGTTTTTTTCAATAAATAAAAATAAATGCTAAAAACTGTCATCTTCTTAATTATAACCTTTCCCTATAGAAATTAAGCTGGGTTATAGATGTGTGTTAAGGTCATATTATGCCCTCAACGACCGTACGAGTGAAGAATTTGTCGTAGGTCAGATAACGTAAACTACGTATTACGCATGATTTCTCGAACCCATTCAATCAAAAAATAATATGAATGGCTTTAAAACAGAGAATTAAAAAAATTAACCAGAAAAAGAAAATTTTTGAACATTAGTAGTAATATTCTGCAGTAATATCGACCGCTATTCGAAAAGCATCAACGCGTATTTTGCAAGCCCGAACTGTATTCCGTAAGCTTTGTTAGTTTTAAAATAAAGTGATTCTTATATTTATACCTTATTTCCTGACGTGTTTTATTATTGACTCTAAACAATAAACTACCCACAATTTTCAGAAGTGGGATACAGGCTTTAAATTCACGCGAGGTTTAAGTGATACGCGGTCGCGGGTAAAATCGGAGCGCGAGACGGAAGACAAAGTGCTGTACTGTTTTTGTGTGCTGTGGAAGTGTCAGTGATCTAGTTTGTGGTACTGGTGGATAGTCGGACTAGTGCGCGGAATTTGTTTATTGTCAACGGTAATTTGTGGCAAGTGAAACAAAAATGTCCTCAAACGGAGATGGCACGCAGGCACAAGGAGGTACCATCGGATGGTCGTTCCGGGATATCTCGGAGCTGCTTCCGGATTTTGACCCGGTGAAAGAAAATATCGACATCGCTCAGTGGATCAGCAAAGTCGAGGAATGCGGAGAGCTATATGGATGGGACGATATAGCGATCCGGCATTTTGGACTCGCAAAGCTGACTGGTGTGGCGCGTCGATGGCGGGACAGTCTTCCAAGGGATGACGAGAGAGACTGGAAGGCATGGAAGACTTTGCTGGAGAAAAACTTCCCATGCAAGAAAAATATTTTGAGTCTGCGGCTTGAGGCTCGAAATTACAGAAAGAAATCGACTCAAAGTATCGTAGAATACTTTTACGAGAAGCTGGCTCGATGCAATGAGGCCGGCATGCAGAGCGAGGAAACTGTCGAGTGGATGGTTAACGGACTGAATAATAACCGATATCGCGATTTCCTCGGCCCTCTGAGTCGATATGCTGGGCCTCATGACTTACTTTCAGATTTGAAGGCCGGAAGTCTGCACATGGGAGACGTTCCACCTGGAAAAAGCGACGATTCCAGGAAGATGGATAGAAAGGAAGGTGAGCGAAAATCACCCAACTGCTTTTCTTGCAAAGAGTCCGGCCATGTGAAGCGCGATTGCCCGAAATCGAAATCCGGGAAGTGTTTTAAGTGCGGTGGAGTAGGTCATTTTGCGCGGGACTGTGGGAAAAATCGCGAACGATCTAACGAAGGGGTTTCGTCAAGTACCGCGAGTTCGAGTGCGAGTGGTGGTTCAAAGACCGTGAATACAGTGGGGAACACGCACCAAAAGTATTTCAAAACTGCCGTGTTAGACGGACATTCGTTGTCTAGCTACGTAGATTTGGGAAGCGGTGCCGTGGCAATCCGCGAAGGAGACGCGAAGCGCGCTGAAATCGCGTTTACGGTCGGAGAAATTGAGCAACTCGTGGGGTACGGAAACGGAATTGTGAAGCCTATCGGGACGTTTTGTGCTTATTTATCAATCGACGGAGTGGGGGCTTGGGTGGATGGACACGTGGTGCCAAATGAGGCCCAGGAGGTACCCTTGTTGGTGGGCCACCCCTTTACCGAACAGCCACACGTCGTTATTACGAGTCGCGCGGGGATGTTGCTCATCACCGCAGATGATACCGCAGTGCTTACGGATGCAGTGAGTGAATCAACGAAAACAGTGCTGCGAGCAAGTGAGTCAATGATGATACCGAACAGTCATGTGGGACACATTGGTGTACAATCGGATTTTAAAAACTGTGAGCTGTTAGTGGAAGGTGGTATTCGTGAATCAGGACATCATTTTCCGCGTTGCGTGATTCAGACTGATGGTAAAGGTGAAGCGTTGATACCGGTATTGAATTTATCGGGGAAAGAGATGAAGGTGACCCCGGGAAGTACCGTCGCTCGCGGCGAAAAATGCGAAGAAAGGTCGCCAAAATCGCGAACGGTAAATTACATTCCGGTGACCTTGAGTGAGCTGAACACGGATCTCGAGGGTGAAGAAGCGGAACGTGTTCTAGAGCTCGTGATCGAGTACAAAGACCTAGTGGCTCGAAACACGAGTCAGATTGGAGGCACAAATGTCATGGAACTGGACATCGAATTAGAGAACGAGAAGCCTGTTTTCTATCGGCCGTATCGATTGTCTTACAGCGAGAGGGAGCAGACGAAGGACATGATCCAGGAATTGAATGTGTGTGACATCCTGGAGGACTGTCGTTCGCCGTATGCTAGCCCGATGTTGCTGGTCAGGAAGCCGAGCGGAGAAGTTCGTATGTGTGTCGACTACAGGGCGCTGAACAAGCAGACCATCAAGGATCACTATCCGATCCCTCGAATCGATGATTTGTTGGATCGGATGGCGGGTAAGAAGGTTTTTACTACTTTAGATTTGGCGAGCGGGTACTATCAGGTACCTGTCGCGAGGGATTCTCGACCGAAGACGGCTTTCGTAACACCTGACGGTCATTATCAGTTTAAAAGAATGCCCTTCGGACTTTGTAATGCACCCGCCGCATTTCAAAGATTGATGTATCGCGTTTTAGAAAGTGTACCGAATGACATTGCTATGACATACATTGACGACACGATTGTACCCTCGGGAAGTTTCGAGGAAGGGTTAGAAGGTTTACGGAAAGTCTTTGATGCACTGAGAGCCGCGAATTTAACTGTGAGATTAAAAAAAATGTCAGTTTTTTAAATACAATGTTGATTATCTGGGTTTCACGTTATCTGATAAGGGTATTGCACCGGGAGGTCGGGTTTTAAATGCTATCAGGGATTTTCCAGAACCGACAAATGCCACCGGGATACGATCGTTTCTCGGAACCACGAATTTTTGTCGTAGATTTGTGAAGGGGTATGCGACGATCGCTAGACCGTTAACTGATTTGACTGCAAAAGAAGTGAAATTTACATGGGGCTCAGAGCAGAAGCAAGCGTTTGAATTGTTAAAACGGCTGCTGCTTCTCAAGCCCGTGCTTGCCGTTTACGAACCGAAAGCAGAAACCGAAGTACACACTGATGCGAGCCAAGTAGGGTTAGGCGCAGTATTTTTGCAAAGGCAGGAAGATAAAAAATTTCATCCGATTTGTTATTACAGCAGAAAAACGACGAAAGACGAGTCAAAATATCACTCGTATGAGTTGGAGGCTCTGGCTATAGTTTGCGGTGTAGAACGTTTTCGCGTTTACGTGTTAGGGATCGAATTCGTTATAAGAACCGACTGTAACAGTTTGAAAATGCTGGAAAACAAAAGGGTTCTGAACCCGCGAATAGGACGTTGGTTTGTGAGACTATCGGAATATCAATTTCGGATCGAATATTTAAAAGGGGTAAATAACGCGATAGCTGACGGGTTAAGCAGAAATCCCGTGGAACCAGGCCAAGAGCTGGAACTCGTAGGATTACCGATTATGGGCGTAAAAATTACTACGGATTGGATCGCCGCGATGCAAAGGGGTAGCGATAAAATTATGAGCATACGCGACAAACTCGAGGAGGGCGACCAAGCTACACATGAAAAGTTCACGATGGTCAACGCGCGCGTGTACCGAGTTTCAAAAGGTAGATTTCGTTTCTATGTACCGATGGATTTGAGACATGAATTAGACGCGGAAGCACATCGCGGCCTCGCGCATCTTGGTGTTGATAAAACATACGGTAAATTGAAAGAGACATATTATTTCCCAAAAATGCGCGAGTTCGTGGAAATGTACATAAAACGTTGCATAAACTGCCTGTATTATAAAAAACCGAGTGGTAATAAGCCAGGATTTTTACATCCGCTGGAAAAAGGGAATGCACCGTTTCAAAGTGTGCATATCGATCATGCCGGGCCATTCGTAATAACGGAAAATGGCAATAAACACGTGTGCGCGATAATTTGTGGGTTTAGTAAATATACCGTGTTAAAAGCCGTGAAAGACGTGAGTTGCGCCGAGACATTACGCATGGTAAAAGACTTTATGTCACATTACGGTAAACCCGAGCGTATTATCAGTGATCGAGGAACCGCTTTTACTGCCGCGGATTTTGAAGAATTTTGTCATGAAAACGGCATACAGCAAGTCAGAATCGCAGCTAGCACTCCGCGCGGAAATGGGCAAGTAGAGAGACAAAACCGCGTTTTCCCCACGTGTTTAGCTACTATCACCGAAGACGAAGAGGATAGGGATTGGGACGAAAAGTTACTCGACGTGCAGTGGGCGATAAATAACAGCGAGCACCGAATAACGAAAAGAACGCCGTACGAGATAGTTTTCACTCATAGAATAGCCGGACGATTAGATAACCCTCTAACGAGGGAAATAATTGATTTAAATAGGGAAATAGGATCAGAAGAACCAAAAGAACTGGTCGAAGATTTGTTAAAAGTAAATAGAAAGAAAATGCAAGAACAGTTTGATAAGAAACGTAAGGAAGCGTACGCGTATAAACCGGGCGATTTAGTTTTAGTCGTAAGTAACAGTTCCGCGGCTACTGGGGAGAGTCGCAAACTTCTCAAGCAAAAGAAAGGCCCATACGAAGTATTGAGGGTTTTGGGAAATGACAGATATGTAGTTCGCGACATAGAGGGAGAAAAACAGAGCCAAAAACCATACGAGGGAATTTTGTCAGCCGAACGTCTAGAATTAATTCCAAAACAGTCAGCGTGAGTAATTGTATAATCGCAAGGATAGGCATAAGTATTGTTGTAAGAAAAAAAAATGTCTAAAATATAATTACATACAAATATAATTTTTGAGAAACGGAGAACGTATGAATGGAAGAATTTGAATGGGCAATGCTGATAGATGGATTGTAAATGGCGTAGAGTTTTGACGAGGGCGTCAAACAGTCAGATGGCCGAAATTGTAGTAATATTTTCTACGAATATTTGAAAATAGTCGAAAAGGAAGTTTTTCATGATAAACCGAGATGAGGTGTACGTGCCGGTTTGGTTTCCTTGGGGATTAAGTTTATGGTCAGGAGCCGAATTTACTCAGGCAGATTTCAAAAGTATAAGAAAGACCCAAGAAGGCCAAACTAGCCTTCACCCAGATGGCTAGTTTAGACTTTAGTTTAAGATATTGTAATGTTACGGCAACGTAGTAGGACTAGAGGGATGGAACTGGGGAAGAGGGGGGAGGACCCCACGGGTCTCTCATCGGGGTCTGCGTGCCAAAAATGCGGCAGAAGATCGTCGACCGCTATTCGAAAAGCATCAACGCGTATTTTGCAAGCCCGAACTGTATTCCGTAAGCTTTGTTAGTTTTAAAATAAAGTGATTCTTATATTTATACCTTATTTCCTGACGTGTTTTATTATTGACTCTAAACAATAAACTACCCACAATTCTTCAAATTATTTTTTTTTAAATAAAAAAATATTTTTTTAAATAATTTAATAAAATGAGAATTTCTTTTATACTTACTTTACTTCACATAGAAACATTTCTCACTGCAACAGGAAATTAAATTTTTTCTTAAAAACTAAGAATATATATTTCTAATATTAAATTTATGAATCTGTAAACATTAGGTTTTACATTTACTTTTAATCTTGGAAAAAATTCTGAAAAGAAATTATTTCAAAGATTACAAAAATTAAATATTTTGAAAATCTGGAAATAATTTAAAGTATAATTAAACTAACACTTAAATTTAGTCTAAAGTAACTTATCTAAAAGGAAAAGGATATTTTTGAAATTAAAATTGATCAAATTGAAGAAAAGCATTTATTTTGGAAATTTGTCATTTATTTTCACTATTTTGCTTTTAAACTTACATATTGCCTCCAGAAATTTAGTTCCCATACACGCATGCACACTTGAAAAACAATTTTTTGAGTCTTTCCCAATTTTTTTTGTATATAAAAATACTACATAAGATTTTTTTTCTTTTTTTAATTAAATAACACTTTTTTCCAAAAACACAACACTTTTTTCAAACTTTAGGCACATCATTTTCACAATCATCATGAGTTGGCGATGAGGTCGGCGATGATGCTGGCGTTGAGTGAGTTGACGATGAGGTCGGCGATGATGGTGGTGTGAAGGTAACTTTTTTGAACCAATGACCAACGCCGTTGGTCACCAGTTCGGTTTCAACGTCACGGGAACGCAAAAAAAATCGGTCGAACTGGTAGCTGTCATCATCATCCAAAAATCCAGATTCCATCATTGCGATCATCATGATGCAGACGGCTCTCAGTTCCATCATTTCTGCAGTGTTCTCCTCAATGTTCAGCACCCATTCTGTTGGCACTCGGGTGTCCACGAGTAAATGGGTATAATCGTCTAGGTTGCTCTGAAAACAAAAAATATAAAAAAATTGTTAATTATTTCATTATAACAACAACATTTCATTTAAAGAAGTTGAATTTTTTTAAATTGTAAACTCTTTTTTTGAAAAATTAAATTTTGTTAGGAAAATTTTAAACTCTTTTTAAAAAAATATTTTATTTAAAGAAGTTGAATTTTTTTTTAAATAGTAAACTCTTTTTTGAAAAATTAAATTTTGTTTGGAAAATTTTTAACTCTTTTTAAAAAAATTGAACAGTTTTAAAAAATTGTCAAGTTTAAGTTATTTGATTTATTCTTTTTTGACAAAAAATCAGTTTAATTTAAAAAACTGTATTTAATTTAATAACTTACCTCCAATTCATTTGTTTCATTAAATTTTTGGAAGAAGTATCCATCCTCCAACGTTATTAATTCCGTTTCTAAGCCTCTGAAACGAACAATAACGAGCGCATCAGCATCAATTCCATTAATTATTATTTTGTGTTCCTTGATGGCGATTGAAAGTAGAAGCATGGCTTTCAACTCCATCATTGTGATATCTCCTAGAAGCCAGTCAATGGGAGCCTTGACGTCGGTGGTCACATAGGAGTATTCAGCCATTTTTTTTTGTTTTTTGTGAAGAGCTGAAACAAATGAAAAATAAAAAATTTTAATATCAATTTCAATTAAAATTAAAATGAAAAAAATTAAATTGGAAAACTAAACGAAATTGTTTGAAAAATAAATTAAAATTAAAAACAAATCAAAATTAATAAACTAGAAAAATTAAAATGGAATCATGACTATTTTCAAAAAATATATATGCAAACAGAAATTAAAATTAATTAATAATTATAAGCAACTCGTTAAAAAAAATTTGTAATTACAAAATTTGTAAATAAACCCGTTTTAATTTAAATTGAAAGGATAATCTAATTTTGAAAAAAAATCAACTTACTTTTAGAATAATTCTTTTGATGAAAAAGTGAGGATTCTTGGAGCCGAGTTGTAGTACTGAGCTTCTTCTTGACGTTTGCACTGGCGAAATGAAAATGAAGCTTCCATGCTCCCGGGTCTTTTTATATTAGAGCATTGTAATGTGAAAGACAAGGGAAAAAAGCTTATGGTTCGAAGAGAGAAAGAAAAAATATGCGATAATGAACCATAAGAATGGAAAGATGTTTATTGAAATGCGATACCTTGATTAGAAGAAGAAGGAGGGAGCTAAAAGTAAAGCAGCCATGTGCTTTGACAGAATATTCTAGAGAGATTTTACATATTTTTTGTCATCTCAATCTTAGAAAAAAACATATTTTCAGATATAAAATTTTATTGTTGTATATAACCCCATGGTAAAGTGTCTGTAGTGTTAGGAATAATGATTCTCTTATCATCATGCCAACTTAGTGCTATTTTCTGCTGTTTTATAGTATAAAGTTCGTGCTTTTCACTTCAAATTAAATGCTGTTCTTTAGTTAAGTCTTGAAAATGGAAAAGAGTATTTTTGTAATCATCAAAAGTAATTGTTTTTAAAGTAGATGCTTTTACCCCTTTAGCACGTTTTTTCTCTTTACTTTCATCTAAAATTTTATATGTATATAGTTTTGAACGTAATCCTATAAATTCAGTCATTATTTTACCATTATTTTCATCTTAAATTAACCCCAAAACTTTTTTATTAACTAATGGTATTCCATAATAATTATTTAGTGGGTAATCTGAAGTATCAAAAAGATGTATATCACGTTTAATAAGCTCGTATATATCAGGAACCGTAATGTGATAGATTAAACTATCCGTGTCAGTGTAAAGTAATTTAGCTTGATTACCATATGTTTTTTTCATATAATTATAATGAAAATTATAAGTATGCAATTTTGAAACGTCTAAAATTGTGAAGCCTACATATATAGGTTTATTAAATTGTATCCGAAGACGATTGAGCTCTATTATAACAAAATTTTCATCAAAAATGGTACAGCTATGGAAATTCGGTTGTGCAATCAGTGCTTTCGCTCCATACCTGCCCTCCCACTTTTTCACAATTCTAACATCCTTATGTTTTCTCACGTTCTCCATAGTTTTACCGAAAACAGAATTGTTCATTAATTTATAAAAATTTTTTTGAAATTCATTTGTAGATATTTTTCTAAGCTCAGTATTTAAATCAATATATTTTTTTAACCATTGCGTTTGCTTAAATTTTAAAGCTCTATGAATTTTAGTTAGCTTCATTCCTAATTTCAAATAATCTTTTAAATTTTTATAATGAATAATATATTTTTTCTTTGGCAGTAAATTTGTTATTAATTTTGGTAATTTTGATTCTGGAAGAGGAGGTATATAATGTTCTGGGCATAGAGGTAAATCTTTATGAATTTCTTGAAGATCTTTTGGATAATCTAAGTCAACTTCAAGGATATAACCTAGGGGAGAATCGTCTGAAATCTGAAAAATATCCAATTTTTCCAAATTTGTTTCCCATTCAAAATCAGAGCACGGCATGAATTCACTCATTGCAGTACCGTATAAATTATTGATATCAAAATACATGATATATGATTCATCAAGATTTTCATCAAATTTGGATCCCATGTATCTATTATTTGCTCTCGCGTATCAATTGGAACATTGAGAAACTCCACCTCGAATACCTCTTTCAATAAATAAGAGCATTTCCATGTCTGTTAATAACTCAAGTTCAACACCTGTAAACTTTAACATTGCATCAAAAGCAAGTCCGGGAGCAGTAAACTAATGTAGAGGATCTAAATTGTATGTATTAAAACAAGTCTGTCTAAAATTTTCAAAAATATCTGCCAGCAGTAAAATGTCTGTTTTTAAGTATAAATCAGAATATTCACCTAAAGTATTAATTTTAAATACGCTCCAGACATGGCATGCATGTAAATAATCTTCTTCAGAAATGTCTTCATTATTTAGGGTTGTATAAAATTTATCTTTTTCTGGTAATTTGTTTTCCTCCAGTTTTTTCCAATCATCAATATACTCGTAAGGGAAAACGCCTTCTCTAGTTAACAGTTGAAATTCAGCATCATTTTTACAATTCTCTTTCGTTATCTTTTTTTCATTATTTTCAAGGTAAGATGCTAATTTCTCGAGACTGCTTGGCATGAATCGGAACGAATCAATAAATCTAAAAGATACTTTCGTATTTTCTACATTTTTTGTAAAAGATATATATTTTTCTTTATTTATGGGTAACAATTTAAGGGGACCTTCAAAATTCGTAGCTAAATCTTTTATAAAAAAGTGCGCGTCATACCCTGATAAGTTATGAAATACAACCGGTACTGTATTAGTTACTTTAAAATTAATATTGCAATTTCCGTGACTGCAGCCACGGTATTTACCTGTAAAGTGGTCATGATCACGGTGTTTAATGTCATCAAGTGTGAAAGGCTTCTCGCAAATGTGACAGATTTTAGCATTCAAAAATTTGTTTTGAGGTTAATGGTTCCATTGGAACTATATTTTTGAAAAAGTAATCTACAAATTTGGCTATTTCTTGTAATTTATCCATAAACCATGTTATACAATCCTTTCCTCTATAACTCTCAAATCGAGAAAGAGAGTCATCGAATTCACATTTTAAATAAAATGCTACACTATGGGGAATGTGCTTTGAATACGCTTCTGTGTTTAATCTATTATTATTAACAAATGGTTCGAAGAGACTCTCAATATCAGCATAAATAACAAAATTAACTTTATCTTTAAATCTGTAGTTTTTAAATTTTAAAATTTTCTCTTCTTCTCTCGGTAATATAACTCTACATTTATTCAAATTCATGCAATCAGTTTTATGGTTTTCTAATGAACTTTCATATTTAAAATGAGATAAACATCTATCACAAAGCCAGGTTCGATTGTTATCCTTTGTAATTTGTGATTTTACCAATCTAGACAAGTTGCGAATCCACGCAAAATGATAAATAGTGTTAAGATCTTCATTATTTTCAATATTAACATTATAATAATCATCAACATTATCAACATCTTCAGTAAAGTCAATTTGTGTATTTTGAATCATAAGTAGATGAATTGTAGGTATATTTGATTCTTGAGAACTTAAATAAATTGGAACTATCTCTTTCTTTTTTGTTTTCTCATCTTGTTCCTCACCGTAAATATTAATTCGTAAATCATTCATTTTTTCAAATTTGGATACATCTTCTAAACGAATAGGAAACTCTATATTATCATACTTCAATACCTGGCTAAAATGCGGATAAGAACTTGTTACATTTGGATTATTTTTTGCGGGATGAAGCGCTGCTGTGACTGACCATAAAAAACAATACGGATCACGATTCAGGATATTTACAACTGCTTTTTTACTTTTAATATATTTCGGTAATGTCACATGAGTAGATAAGCCCACTTGAAGTGGTGCATATCTGTTTATATTAACAACTAAATTTATTATTTCCTTTAAAGTCCAATTCGATTTATTTTGTTGAAATTCCTCAACTTTAACTAAAATCTCTTCAATTACGTCATTTAGCCAAGAATTTATGTCTTTTGAGGGAAGAATAATTTCATTTTTGGTATTGAAAAATTTAATTTCTTCAATAATTTCACCATGTTCAATAGCTGTGAATTTAGCAGCAAGAATAACATTAACTTTCAAATTATCACCTTTCTTCAAAATATTTTTTAGCCTCCGCTCAACCAAAGGCTTTGCATCTTTCAAAAAATTTCTTAAATCTTTGTGTTTCAAATTAATAATGGTTCCTGTTCGTATTCTATTTTTAAAGGCTGATTCTAGATCTTCCCATCTTATTCTATTTTGTTTCCTATTTTTACTTACATGACCTTCACCTTTCTTCTGTAGCAGCTTAAATTTTTGGTTCACACTCTTTAAAATCCCCAGTGTTGATAAAATTTTATTTTTACTACCTACCGTAAATGTATCTTTATTTAATTTTAAAATTGTGTTTAAAAGTCGAATATTCTGCTTTCCAACTTTAATCCACTTATCAATTTCAACCCCATTATCAAAATTTAATTTATCTTTTATCAGCTCATATGCTTTTACCATGATATTTATAATTTTCTTACAATTTTGAGAATTCATTTTTTGAATATTTTATTAAAAAATTGCACAACTCTTATGATATACACAACTATACAAGTTCACTGCGAACTCCTCGTTTTGCAACTGATTGTTAGTAACAAGGGACCGCTTTATTTATAATGCTAGCTCGTCTAATTTCTTGGAATTCTAGTGACATACTTTAAAGAATAAAAATTCCGCTGCCTCTAGAAGTTTCTTTTGCAAACATCAAAGAGTGTTTGAATAGATTTTATAACAGGAAATATAAATGCTATACTTACCTATCAAGTTACATCACATTCTTCTCTTGATTCACTTTTTCTCACCAACAGTACCAAAAGTAAGGTTACTCAGATAGGCGACTTTTATCTAATGTACCGCTCTCAGCTTTGAAAAAAATTTCAAATACAAAAACATACTTCTCCAATCAAATGTAAAATGATCATTTCAAAGGAAAAGTTGCTAAACCGCCGGATGCCCTTCTTGGAAAAATATCGCACGAAATTTAAAAACAAGTGACAAAATAACATAGCTTTGTTATACATTGTGTCATAAAACACCATGGCTGCCTAAGCCTATAAAGAGTAAGCTTACTCTGATAACAAGAGACGACTTTTATCGAATATGCCGTTCCGGCTTTCGAAATAATCTCAAAAAACAAAATCACATTTCTTCAATCAAACGCAAATTGATAATATCAAAGAAAGAGCCGCTCAACTGCCGGATGCCCTTCTTAGAAAAATATCGCTCGAAATTTAAAAACATGTGCCAAACATACTTTTGGTACACATCATGTTATACAATACCATGGATGCTTTAGCTGATAAAAATTAAGCTTACTCCGATAATCAAAGACGGCTTTTACCTAATACGCCATTTCGGCTTCAGAAAGAATCTCAAAAACAAAATCATATTTCTCCTATCAAACGTAAATTAACAATATCAAAGAAAGAGCCGCTCAAACACCGGATGCCCTTCTCGGAAAAAATGTCGCTCGATATTCGAAAACAAGTGACAAACAACATTCCTTTGCTCCCTCTAAAAAAACAATACCGATAAAGTCATCAACTCTGAATCTTCTAGAAGGTCGGTAACATGTCGGTAACAGGAATCTATATGCAGAACTCTCCCTATTCATCTACTATAATGTATTTCGAGGCGTTGAATCCGATTAGTAAGTCAAATTAGCGTTAGTTTGCTACGGCTGTATGAAAAGACAGATATTTTTTCACTATAACCTACTTTTTTGCTTTCGAAAGACCTTTGCAGTGGCATTTTGATACTTTATTTTTGAGGTGCATCTCTTTTCAACCTCCCACAGTTGTCAGCCAACATATTTTCATCCCATCTTCTTTGATATGCTTGTTTCATTACCTGAATAACTTGATGGAATCTTTCACCCTGTTCTTCACTGTAGCAGGCGCGGATCCAGGGTCACTATCACAAAGTATAAAAGGTATATTCCAACTTTTTAAATTTACCGCTTATTTTCTATCACTTAAATACGTATACACTTGAATGTAATACATTCCCAACTCTCCTAGTGGGCACGAAATTTAAGAACGTAATTGGAACGTTCTAAACATGTTCCTTGGACGTACAAGTCAAAAGACGTTATTATAACGTTTTAAAAACTGTCCTAAGTCAGACCAAATAATGTTCTGAAAACGTTTCATGTTCCAAATACGTCCTTAAAACGTCTCTGGAACATTGTATGTTTAAGAAACGTTATTCAGACTGACTTAGGACGTTTTTGAGCTGTTCTAATAACGTTGTTTAACGTCTGTGCCCTATAGGCTGGCATAGAAGCTCTTAGTCGTGCAGCACTCAAAAGCTCGATTTGCACAGGCTATATATTTCCATTGTGAATCGCCATTTATTGTTGTCAGGAAACTGTCAGCTGACTGACAAACTATTCGTGGCTTGACCCAAGATTTATATTTTGTTACACATGCGTTATTTATACTTAATACAAGTAGATTGAAATTTGTTGATTGAAATTGATTGAAATTAAATAAGGCACATAAGTTTATATTTCTCCTTTTCTCATTATTCTGTGAATAAAAAAATATAGGAAATTTAATTTGAATATGTAATTAAAATGCATACCATTTTAAATGTAATGGAAATTAAGTAAGGTTAGGTTGCCCTCGTGAAAAAAAGACCAACTTAAGATCACAGTATAGGCAGGTATAGTCCTGTCTTAAAGTGGTCTTAAACTGATCTCTTCTGGTCCCCAGGAGACCACAGTCCTTTTGCCCCGGCCGGCAGTTTGAACCCCCAATATCCCATCATTATTAGGGTCATCACGAGTCAGGACCATAACAGTTCCATAAATATAACGGAAACTGGTTGAAGCCTCTAGATCTCATAAATGATAATAAATCAGCCCACACGCAGAAAAAAGAAATGTAATATTTACTAATCAAGAAATGTAAAGTGTTTCTTGTAACCATAACAGTAAAAACTGCTCTTAATGAAGGGGTGAAAATGTCAAAAGCACTTAGCATTTCGTAAATGGCACAGTGAAGTTAGGGTGAATTTAACGGTAATCCTTTAGTAAAATAAACCTCTATTCCCTAGTATGAAATACGGTAAGATATGTATAATCCACTGAACCGAGATTACAATAGTGGTTCAGTGAACATTACAGAAGGATCGGTACAGCCTACCGATCCGAATAGCTTGTTTAGCTCGCCCTCAAAGTCGTAATAACGCAACCTATCCGCGCGGACCACCGGCTGAATTCATGACGCCATCGGCAATGGATGGATTGCACCACCTAAAAAACATTTATTTTTGACATTTCTGTGATAGTCGTCAAATTACTCCATACACCCACTTAGCAATGAAGGGGTTTTATAATAAATAACATAATTTTGGATGGAATATCTTATTCACAGGTCGCGTTATACACAGTTGAGAGTTTATTGGAGCAAGACGTATTTGCGTTCCGCGACTGTTCCAGCTGACTTGTATGGATATGAGGTAAATTCGAGCACTTTTTTCGTGTGCCGCGATGGCATGGACGCGTATTCAAAAGCCGTTACCGAGGTCTCCACCTTAGTTACAAATGCATTTCGGAATTATTTCACAGATCGCAACTCGTGTAATAGTGTAGTGGTTAAGCTAATCGACTTGCGTGCTTAGGTTTATGCGTTCGAATCCCCCCCATTGCGTGCGAAATTTTAATTGTATTATAAGCGTTGTAACTTACAAATACCGATTAATTATAAGTATATCCGAAAAAATATCTCAGAGTTAATCGTGTGTTTATTTATTAATTATTTTTTAGCAATATTTTTTTACAATTTATAGAGCCGTCCAAACTATAGTCTGTACCGTTAACATAAGTTAGATCTGTTTATATTATCCGTCAAAGTGACATGATAATTCGTAATTGCAGCATCGAGGAACAGTGCAGAATAGCGACTGGATCGGTAAAATCTACTGATCCGCAGGTCAACAGCACTTGAAAATCGGTACTGGTAACCATCAATGATAGTCATATTTAGTTGCCTATAATTGTAAAATTTACTGAACTGTCGTGTTGTCCATATACGTACTTGGAAGATCAGTAGATTTAACTTGGTTTTCAGTAAAATGTAAGGTTCTTTTTTCTACGTGCAGGTTTTTTAGGACATTTAGGTATAGCTAATCTGTTGATACAGACAGCTATCCTTATTTCAGAGAGAGAGAGAGAGAGAGAGGTGTCTATTTTAATGCCCTAAAATGATGCAGGTATAGGCTGAAGGGTACAGACCAGAAAAAGAGTAAACGTTGTTTGAAACTGCTCTTAAAGTGATCTTAAGTGGTATTTCTTTTCACGAGGGTGAGAAAAAAAACTAATCTATATTTACCAAACTGAAATTTCTATTATTTTAAATGAATAATAGATGAAAAATTCAGCCTGAATGCAATGTTAATTGCCATTAGATTTTTTTTTACTGCAAGGATCATTAATGAAAATTAATAAAAACATTTTGTGAATGAGAGAAAAAACTTTCGTTTTGCTCCATTTTTCACGTACTAAACGAGAAAAAGAGAAAGAGATACATAAACGAAAAGGAAAAATTACAATCACGTATCATCAAACTGTATAATTTGGGATCTAAGATTTATAACTAACAAATAAATAAAAATTATTACCAATCAATTAAAAAATCTTGTTACAATAAACTGTTCATAAATAATTTAATATAAGTTAAAATACAATAATAAATTATTTTAGAAAATTTACACTTTTTAAAAAAAAGCTAAAGTTCATCAATTTAAAACATTAAAATATTAACAGTTAACATTTCTAAATTAACGATTGTTATAAATTGAAAAATTTAGTTATCCTCGTGAAGAGAAATACCAACTCAAGATCACTTCAAGACCAGTTTCCAACAACGTTTGGTCTTTTTCTGGTCTACCCTTCAGCCTATACCTGCATCATTTTTAGGGCATTGAAATAGACACCACTCTCTCTCTCTCTCTGAAATAAGGATAGCTGTTTGTATCAACAGATTAGCTATACCTGAAAGTCCTAAAGAACCTGGGCTGATTTATGAGCATTTATGAGATCTAGAGGCTTCAACCAGTTTCCGTTATATTGATGGAATTGTTATGGTCCTGACTCGTGATGACCCTAATAATGATGGGATATTGGGGGTTCAAACTGCCGCCCGGGGCAAAAAGATCAGAAAATATCAGTTTAAGACCACTTTAAGACAGGACTATACCTGCCTATACTGTGATCTTAAGTTGCTCATATATAATCATTTTTAAATTAGAAATTTTATTAGATAAAATCCTTTATATTTAATTAGTTAAATTAACCATTTTCATTTTTTTAAATTAAAGAATCTAAAATTATGTTATACAATGGACAATAATTATTAAGATCAGAAATTATATTTAAACAATTATTACTGTCTTTTTTAATAAGGATCTTCAACATCTTATGGAGCTCTTTCTTTGGTGAAGTATGTAAGTTAATATCTTATTATTACCTTTTAATCTACAATTTATTTCTCAGACAAACAACATCGTATGTTTTTGCATGTGAGATTTTGAGTTGAATATTGAATTTCGTTGGAGTTAATGTTATGCTAGTGCAGAATAATAGTTTATATCTTTTAAATAAATGCATACGTGTAAATAAAAATAAATACTGACTTCATATTAAAACCAAAATTTGAAACGCAAATGGTCCGTGCTTGTATTTCTCATTTCTTAATTTTGTGAGGAACGTTTATTGATTACGCTGTATTGAAACTATTGTGGCCTAAATAGAAATAATTTAATATGACTACCTATGTTGTTCAATTAAAAATAATGTCGTTTCCTGGCATCTATGTTTAAATTATTTTGAAGCTCAAACGAATGTGAACATTAGAAAATAATATTTCAGGATAAAATTATTTATTTAACAATAGGTATTGAGAATTTTATGTTTTTTTTCTGTTTTGGTAAAACTGGCAATTATTATATGTATAATCCTGATGCTGTACGGCTGATTTCATTCCTTTAAGGATTCTCTAAAAAATACTTTAATACGTTTTTATTTCAAAAATTTATTAAGAGATTTTTAGAAAATCTTTCGAGGAATAAAATGAATCCAAAAACATCAGAATTGAATAAGAATTTCAACTTTTAGCTAAAGAGAAAGCAAAAAGATAAAACGCAAAATTATTTTTCCCTTTCCATTAAAAACTAACATTCAATACAAAATTTTAACCTGAAATGTTTTTGTTTGGTTCGCCTCCACGTCTCTTCCAAAATTTGTAAAAGTTAGCAATGAGAATATTTTCTTAGATTTTATTAATCATTTTTAACAATGGTCCTTTTTGAACTTGAGATAACTACCCAGTGGGCACGAAATTTAAGAACGTAATTGGAACGATCTAAAAACGTTCCTTGGACGTACAAGTCAAAAGACGTTATTTGAACGTTTTTAAAACTGTCCTAAGTCAAACCAAATAATGTTCTGAAAACGTTTCATGTTCCAAATACGTCCTTAAAACGTCTCTGGAACATTGTATGTTTAAAGAACGTTATTCGGACTGACTTAGGGCGTTTTTGAGCAGTTCTAATAACGTTCTTTAACGTTTGTGTCCACTGGGTAGTCAACATCCCTAATCTCAATATCATTTCTGCGAAAGAGTAAAAAAATGTCAACTCAATTGTTTTTAATGTCGTAAGAGACCTCGAAACTTGAAGATTATTTAATTCACTAAGCAGAATATAAATTTCCATCATTTTAATTAAAATTAATTCCGTTTAAACCAAATTGAAGTTGAAGCAATGCTATATAAATTATAACGAATTAAAGAAACTGAGCCCAAACTAACTCTGAAGAACTATTAAGAAATTCTATCAATTCTTTTTACATGATTAAAACTTAAATTTTGTTATCATCTTTTTAAAAACTTGATAAAATTCTTTGATAGTGGACTTATCAAATACATACGTAGAATTATTTCACTAAATTTTCAAAAATAATAATAGTTTCTTTTCAATCTGGTACGGAAGTTCAGTAAACAAGAAACGATATAGAAGTCAAACACTTGAAGAGTTATTTGGAAAAAGAAAGCATGTTATGGTGGAAGATACTTCTCAATCAGACAATGCAAAGAGTATGGTGGTGAGGTTATCCGAATCTACTAATTCGAAGGTTGAGGCAGTAAACAAAAATAATGTTTCCGGATTCGAAGAAGATTGTTCTGAACGTTTAGCTGAGGAGCATGTTGTTCTTGAAGGATGTAATGATTTATTTTTGAATGACAAGTCTACTAAAATTTTTGGTCTGACTGTTGAAGATACTCTTGAAGAAAAATATGATTTGGTGGTGGACTCAGATAATCCATATTTTCAGAAGAAACTACATCTTCTCGTAGCCTATAATGTCATCCGCCTGATAGAGAATATTCGAAAAGAATCATTGAACATTATATTGGAAACTACTTTGGAAAAAAAATCGATGACTATGCTGAATGTCAACTTTTGGAGAAAACTTGTCAACTACCGAAAGATTTCAAGTTTCCATTTTCGGAATATATAAAACGTGAAAAGAAAACAAGCGTTTTGCAAATCATCAACATTTAGAAAAGTACAGATGGCTAGTTTTTTCTAAATGTAAGCAGGGTTTTTTTCTGTAAATTTTGCCCTTGGTTCACGAAATCATGTGGCGAAGGTAGATATGGTACAACTACATTAATGAAATTAGTAATTTTGTCCCTAATTTCATTTTCAAAAATTACTGGAGAATCAGGTGATTTAGAAACTCACTTGTATCATAAGAGTGCCGTAGAAGCTGCAAAGGCATTTCTCACATCTTACCAGGACCCTGGCCGTGAAGTGATGTGTCAAGTAGAGCAAAATCTCTTAAATCAAATGCAGGAAAACCGACGTAGACTGATATCAATTATCGAAACTATTATCTTTCTTGGTCGACAGAATATTCCTTTACGAGGCCACAGGGACGATGGTAATCCTACTTTAACAATTGATAAAAAAAATCAGAGTGTAGTGAATCAGGGCAATTTTAAAGAGCTGCTTTCATTTCTTGTAGCCTCTGGAGATAAAGATCTCGGAAATCGTTTGAAAACTGCTTCTTCACGCGCGACTTATATTAGTAAGACCGTTTAAAATGATCTTGTACATTGCTGTGGTGAAGAAATTACAATCATAATTGTGGAAAGGGTGTAATCATCCGGTTTGTACTCAATTTTATTCGATGAGACAACTGACATAAGTCATGAATCGCAAATGAGTCTCATTTTGAAACATGCTTATGATTCACGAGAAATAAGAGAAGATTTTATGGGCTTCACCGATGCATTTCACGATGTCAGAACTGCTACGACTGATTCGGAAGGAGAAATTATTTCCGATGAAGAAGATGCTAAAATAACAGAAACAGCATTAGCTGAAGGAGCAAAGGAGTATTCTTTAACAGGAAAGGTTCTTGGACAAATAGTTCTAAGAAAATTAAAAAAATTGAGTCTACCCTTGGTCCGCTGCATTGGAATTAGAACAGATGGTTTTTCGATAATGCTGAGGTACAAAAAGAATTTACCGACGCACTAAAATGTCCGTGCAAAACCCATACTTTAAATTTATCACTGTCGAAGTCTTCACAAGTCACTCCAGCGAGAAACAGCATATATGTGTCATGATAGAAGTGGTTTCTCACTTTAAAACATCACCTAAGCGTAATGATGTACTGATATGTCATCTTGAACATCAAATTTCGGGAGTGTGTGAGACCAGATGGCTGGTTCGCTGAATCCGAATCCGGGGTCCAAATACCCAAGTTAGCTCGTATTTTTCCAAAAAACGGAAAAATAGACGTAAAATCGACGAAAACAGCGATTTTTCTTGTATATTTTTACAAAAAAAAATATCTTCACGCCCGGTAGACTTAACCAGCATATCTATATGTTTTTGGGGTCGCTGAGTCCGAATCCGGGGTCCAAATATCCAAGTTAGCTGGTATTTTCCCAAAAAACGCA